>JANHGC010001433.1:74906-85319 GCA_027560395.1 Boaedon fuliginosus | reverse complement strand
AGACGGATTGGATGTTTAAAGATTGACACCCGATAAGATCCAATGATTGGTGATGAGAAAGGGGCTAATGAGTATATATAAGGCAGATAATGTGGAAAGACTCCGAAAGAATTTGAAGTGAAAGGAGGTACTGGGGGCTCTCGCGGAAACAAATCAATTTTAAATAGCAAGTGGCGACGACCCAAAGGTAAAGGCGGACTTTTAGCATACTACGATAATTATATTATTTAAACATTTTAAACAGACAAAACGGATATACATAAAGCAAACAAATAAAATAGATGAGGCAAAGATGGCGGATGGCGTGGATGGCAGAACGGAGGTGTCGGGTGTCCTGGATGCTTGGCAGCAGTTTGAGGAGGAAGTGGAAAGCCTGTCTGCCTCTTTTCAGAAGCTTAAAAAAGGAATGGACAGTTTGTTTTTAAAAATGGAACTGAGTGAGAAATATGGAAATGCGGAAATGACATTGCTTGAAGAAGAGGTGCAGGAGGAGGAAAAACAACAGGAGGACATTCCGGCAGCAAAGCAAAAAGACTTTAAAATGGTGCCAGCTGAGGAAAAGGAAAGGAAAAAAGGAAGAGATACTACACAAAAGATATTGGAAATAAAAGACAGACGGTTTAAGCTACAAAAGAAACTGGTAAATTTGGAACTTAGTAATGTTAAAAGAGAAGAAGTACCTAAAAGGAAAAGATCACCGGAGGGACGAGCTGGAACGGAGGGGAGAAGTATCGCGAGAGACAGAGGGGAAGAAGAAAAAAATCCAAGGGGACTTCCATGAGAGAAAAAACGAGAGACTAAAGAGGCAGGCTAAATGAAATGGATCTAGGGTTGTTGAAACAATTATGGCTTAGTAAATGAAGATGTGTTTTTAATGATAGTATAAGGTTTAGTATCCCTCTTTTCCTCTTTTCCCCTATCTATTTTAACATTTTCTATATTTCTTATACATTTTTAACCAATAAAAAGGAGATTAAAGCGGGGTGGGGGTAGAAATTAACTGATTAAAATGTCTAATAGGGATTGTTTTTAAACCTATCTTATAGAAATGTAAAAATAGGGAAGGAAGGAATTTTATGGAATATTCAACAAAATGATGAATTTTACTAATGTAATCTGGTTCGCACGATACGGGGGGAAATGCTTCATTCTTTTTATTTTTTCTGTAACTTTTTTTTTAAAGATTAATAAAATTTATATTAAAAAAAAGGTAGTTAAACATTAAAATTTTTATCACAAAGTAAAAAACCAATGTCATACTTTTTAGCTGTCATAGGTATAAACTTGTTTAAGATGAAAACTAAGATGTTAACATCAAAAGAAATTTCAGTTCAGTTACCATATTAATAACTTTAATGAAGGACAAATGGGAATCATGTGAATGAAGAAGTACATATAGATCTTTTCTACATCAGAAGATAAACTAATGAATAAAATTCTAGAATGCGCAGAGCTTGACAACTTAACAAGAATGCTGAGAAACAAAGGGAAAAACCCGTATATTGATCGTTGGAAAAATTGGTATGATTGGCTAAAAAAAAGACAGTGTAGTTAAAGAACAATAGAAATATATGAATTAAGTAAAATTTGATTAGTATTTGCGTGAAAGTCTGCACACTACTTCTGCAAAAATTGTAGTAAATACCGCAGTGTTTCTCTGTAAATAGTGTACATAATTTTATGCAATTTTATGTTTGTTTGTTGATACATTTTTTCTTAGCTTTTTTCTGTTATTCTTTTTTACTAATAAAGACTTTTATATTTAAAAAAAAAAGAAGTACATATAGATCTTTTCTAGAAATGAAGTTCAATGCTTGAAGCAACACATACCGAAGCATAAAAAAAAGTAATGAACTCTCTACGCATCTTATGTATATATAGCTGTACAGGTATGTGAGAGCGGGATAAAAAAAGAGATGTATCATGGGATTAGCTTTAATAAATTAGTTTCAATGAATGCAATAGTATTTTCTTTGGGTTTTTTTTACTACATTAGTTGATCTTGAACTTAAACTTGTTTCAAATAAAATTTTCAAATATAACATGGAGAAATAATGTATAATTAGAGAGTCAGAAAAATGACAACTCAATTTTAATTATTTTAAATTAATATTATTTTAATTTGCAAATCTTTGATGTTACTATAAGCCTGCTTTCAATGCATGTAGGGACATAACACTATCCTTTTCCAATTAAAAAAAATCCCACTGGATTTAAAATACTGATGATAGAAGTTATATTATGAAAACAAAAGTAAAAATAACAGGTCATCAGCAATATTTAGAACTATTAGAACAATAATTTTCTCCATTAAATTAAAGATTGCCATTATGAGAGCGTAATTTAAAATAGTTTGACCAACCTGCATGCTCAGATTAACTGCAGGTATTGGGAGTATTTCTGGATTGGTGTGAAGATGAATAAAAGATCTCTAATGAGTGAGAAAAAAGTGGGGGGAGGAGAGAGCTGTTTAAATTATTTAATCTAATTATTTGAAGTCTCTAATTTTATTATAATCTGTTAACATAAAAAAAACTTTTAAAATGTAAACTCTATCTTGTAATGAACACCAGCTTTCCATTTTGTATGTTTCTAATAGGAAAAAAATCCTATTACTATTATCACTCACCCCATCCCTGGAATGGGGGTGAACTTTCAAGTGAAATGTTCATAAACATTTCTAGCATATAGACTATCCCCCAAATTTTACTGTTACCTTTTTCATCCTGAAAAATTAGTTTGATTTAGTAACTGACAAAGAATATAGCAATTGTATACTGTATATGTTTATAAGTGTTTTTTAAAATAATGCAAAGTAGTTATTTAATGCAAATAAAAATGATTTAAAATTCTAGCAAACCACCTTCCTTAATTCATCTAAACGCAGTATACTCATTATCTCTTATTAAAATTCTGCCCTTTGACAAAGTCAAAACTAGCATTAATTTTAATGAGGATTTCCCTTGAATAATATTAAAGAGGTAACTTGAACTTTATTTCTATTAAAGAGTACACAAGTGAAATATTTGAAATAACTGAGTTTAAGATTATAAAATTGCAAATACTGCATTAAGCTTATTGCAATCTCTTTATTCAAATTGTTTGTGGTTATTTTTTAATTCATCTTACAAAGTGTAGATCGAAGTGTTGTAATTGAATATGCATATACTTCTGTATGTGTAGCTGTATTTCTCTATATGTTTTATTTTTAATTGCTTTGATCAGCCTAATCTTTATTCATTCATCATCCAAAACTAGTATTCATTTTATTTTAGAGTAAAGTGAAACCTTTCTTTACAACTAGATATGCTTTTTTCATGAAATATTTGCCTTGATCTGAATAGATCATTATAATATCTTCAAAAATCTTAGGTGAATTTCTTCAACAATAAACAAGGTAATGATTTGTATAGCACAAAATTCAATGGTAAAATTGCTGGTAAATTCTATCACTCTGCTTCTCAGGGTCATAGAGTTGTACAGGGCCATTAGACCATTTAATCAAGTCCAATCCGTTACTCAGTGGGGGAATCCAAATTAAGACAAAACTGGTGGTGTTTTGCTTCAAGACCTAAATGAAAGGTAATCCATATCTCACTCACCCTACCTGTTTTCTACCCCTATTGTATCACATCTGTGTTTTCATATTAAGAGTTTAATGTGGGGCCTTTGGTGCTCTTTGAGCTTTGTTGTTTTTTGCAGACATTTAATTACAAGACAAGGTAACATTATCAGTGTTACTTTATTTGGTAATGAAATGTCTGCAAGAAAGCCACCAAGCTTAGAGAGCACCAAGGACTGCACAGTCCAATTCCTGAGCTATAGTCTCTTTTAATTTCAGAAGATGATAGCCAATGGAAGAGTAAAAGCAAACACGAAAGCTGTAAGCTGGTTAAAGGGGAAAGCTGCATCCAACTAGTCACCAAGAATCAAGCTGAACTTTAATTTTATCTTAGTACCCATATTTAAGCATTAATTAATGTATAGGAAAGCTATGAACTTTATTACCCGGTTTTCTTTTTTATTTTTCATTGAATGGATTAACAGGAACCATTATAACACTTCTTTCCAGTGTATTTTATCCACAAGTTTTTACTAAAGATCTTTTATTTTCCAACACCCACAGGATTTAGTTTAAATTCACCATGCCCGAGCTTTATAGATCAGCCCATAATGAAAGTTATATTTTATTTCATTATAATATCAGTGAACATCCCAGCAAGACCAATAGAAGATGTAATTTTGCATACATCCATTCATGAAAACATAATTCTTCTAAGCTTCTAAGGATATCTGTCACCACAATAATTTAAGAAAAAAATGTTAACTATGTAAATACTTCACATATATTGTATGGATTTTCAGTATTGATTTTGGGTTTGCATTTGGAATTATACCCTACTTTTTATCTATTTCAGTTGTCATTTTTCAAAGATGCATTTATTCACTCCAAAAGAAACATGCCACTGAAGCACACAAAAAAGGATTTTTTGCGATCCTTCTAATGTTCCTTCTTTTGGTAACTACCAATTCTGGTATCGATCTGTTTGCTTTTGATTACACGAAAAGTACTTATAAAACCTTTTTAAAGACCTTTGCTGTCATAAAGAGAGAAGCCTGGGAAATGTTGAGGATCAGAGTCATCAAGGAAACAACATTCATTCCAAACACACATTACACAAACACACATCCAGAAGTATATCCAAGCAGTTGGAATGGATCAGGTCCAGTAGGTAGTCAATTCACCTCTCCCATGCTTAAATGTGATTTCTTTTCCTGTGTAATAATGCAATTTATCTAACCATACTGAATCTGTGAAGCTTCTGCTGTTAGCCAATTGGTAAGGGTGGTCTAGTTTTTGTAATGAGACTGATTTATTTCCTTATAAGCAATCTGGCAATCACTAATTGCAATCTAAATTATTTTTTCCAATCCTGAGGAATTCACAACTTTTAATATTGTTACAATTTCCATCTTAATATATGTATTTTAATGTCAAAACTATATCACAGATTCCTCAGTAAAAAAAATAAAATGCCTTTTTAGAATATTGATTTAATTGTGACCAAACAGTATAATGATGGATTTATTCAGTCTCTCGTATTTGGCTCTCCTATTTTTCAGCTGGATAACATTGGATATTTCTTAAAAGTGAAAAAAAAAACTGTGAGAAGAGTTGAATTCAATTTTCCAGGAGTGGCTAGCATTGCATAATAAATGCATGATAAAATATGCATTCATTGCAGTTAATCAGCTTGTAACTTTGCAACAATTAACTGTGCTTTGCACTATAAAATCTTTCAAGTATTTAACATTACTCAGTCATTATACTTTCTAGTCTGTTAATACAGGTTCTTTCAATATGGTTATTACAGCATAATAACCACGTTTTCGTTCAGGATCTGATCAGGACAGTGTTTTTATTCAAACATAATTCAGTCTATTCAGTGAATTCTATTAGACACATTAGATTGTACTATATATTACTGGTACTCACTATGATCTCTGTTGAAAGCACTTTGGTCAGCATGACCCAGCTTAACATTAAATGGCAGCATTGTCAATTGAGAAATCTGGCAACCTTATATGTAGCAACAACCCTCCTCCCAATTTCTTTTGGCTTAATAATATATTTAACTTCCCTAATGCAATTATTTTCAAACTACAGTACATCTTCATAAATCAGTACAAAATGTTGCAAGTTATAACTAGACATCACCTATCCCACAGTGCTATGTATATAATCACGGAACATAAATCATTACTTTTCAAAATTTAAATTCTTGCTCATCAAATTTACTAAATAATACGCAGCACAGCTTTGTATGTTAGTACCTTGAGGTACCCTTCCCAGCTTTTGTTTATGTTGTACACAGCCCAAGCATTGCAACAAGTTTGCAATACAAAAATGTAACATAATTTCAAGCCCTGCTTCGTTCTAGAGCTCCCCATCACAGGGGAGGTTACAGCGGGCAGTGGGCACCTACGAAGGCTCTGGCTCATCCGAATAAGCAGGAACAGACTTCTTAGAAGTGACGGCAGCAACCACACCAGCCTCTAGCAGCTGAAGTGCAGCGTTTCGGGAGGAGTACAGCTGAGAGGCACTTCCACAGCTGACAGGAGTTCTGAAGTGCAACTCGCAGCTACCGGCCACCGGATGGTGGCTACCGGTGGCCAGATGGACTGGGGAGGAGCCAAACCAACTGGGTGGGGCTGGGTTACTGTGTTAAAAAGCGCTGGGAGGCAGATGCTCCCAGCACTGACTTTGATAATTGTTTGATGTCTTTGTTGCTGTGCCTGATTGGAGAAGCTGGATTAAAGCAGGATTGTTACATTCCTGGTGTGAGTTTTCTTTCCTGGTGTCCGTTCTTTTTACTAGCAGGGCTAGTCTACGAGATTCTAATGATAGTTTTATTAATATAATAAATTTGTGATGTCATTATCTGCGATTTCAAGTATCCATAGTTAAATGGAAACCTGAGCTAAGGATACATGTACCAATGTTATTTGCCTTGCTGTATTCTCAAAGTATGTAATTTTATTAAAGAATCCAGCAGAATGAGTCACACATGATCAGTTAGTTTAAAATAAAGCAAAACATACACTTCATTAAGTAAACCTATCGGATTATATAATATATAAATGCATGAAAAACTTTATCTTGAATTATACTTATAGGATGGTTCTTTACGCTCCACAGTAGAATCTTGCCTTCATTCTCCACTAGTGTTCTGAAAACAAACACGTTGACTTAGGTGGGTAAAAAGACTTCGTATATAAAAATGAGAAATGTGAGCAAGCATATAGGTGTCACAAACACAATTATTTTGGTGTGATGATAGAACGTTTGACTTTGGGTCAGTAACCAAAGCTGCTTTACTTTATTGATCTCAAGGCACATACATGGCACGCGCAAAGGAGCAGAACTAAGGAATTGTTTAATGGCTAACACTACCTCATCCGAAGACTTAAGCTCAAGACTTCATATTTTTCCTTTTCAAGTCAAAATTTTATGTCTGGTAACTTCATTTTTAGGAAGGTGAAATGGATATTCTGATTCTCATTAGAAGTAGAAAAGCAATATAACAAATTGCTTATTTCTTTGCCAGTGCGGAGGCCAGACAGAAATCACACCAAGAAAACCCCTTTATAATCAATGAGACTCAGATTATGAGAACTGATTTAAGTTTATTCTAGATAGAACAATCTTTGGTCAACATGTTGTTAAATAAATAGGATGGAAAATTCAGCCATCTCCCTTAAGCGAATAAGGGCATCTATAGAAAATGTGGTCTAAACAAGGGCACCATAGAATCAGAGTGTCTCCAAGCAATTTTTTCCTCTTAGTGAAGTCATTCTCAGCTTTTGAAACTTATTTAAATGAAAGTGAAGTATTGAACAATATAATTAGGTAAGAATCTGTATTTTTACATCCCTTATATATTCTGTTTGAAATTCATCTAGCTGCTTTTTCAGAATAGCTGATCATTAGCCATAACACTGAATAAGTTTAAAAAAAAAATAGGCATTGCATACTTGAAACCAGTAGTCTTCGAATATAAAGAAATTATAAATATACAAATTATAATGTATTGTCATAATACATTCAATATATACAACTGGAAATTTTTGTTACTCTAACAACGCAATTCTTTTGGGTTTATAGTGCTAGCAAATTTCATACTCATTTGTAGTTATTTTATCTAGCCAAGTAATGAAAAGCTCAGAGAACATTAAGGACCAAAAAGTTAAAGCTACGTTACATATACTGTGTGCTTTTGGAGTGTAATTCTGCATTTATTTGCAATAAAGCAATGTCCCTTTTATTTAATAGAGTTGACCCATAAGTTAGTTTATTAAGAATATGAAATGCTATACAATGAAACAATGTAGTAAGGAAAATACATCTATAATTTTTTTTTGCTTTAAGGAAACATAAGCAACAAAATCTTTACTATATTGTTATTTTCCAACTCTGTTTTCTTTGGTTTATTAAAGCTTAATATTTTGATAAAAATAAGAGCAAAGATAGTCCTGGTTTCAAGTGATCTTAATGCATTTATGGTAACCTGTTCTACAACTAAAATTGGTTACTCTCTTAAAGTAAATTTATATAAAATAAAACTAGATAGTCCCATTATCACATAAATGCAAAACATATAATAAAAATCTAGCTTAACATGAATTCAAAGTAGCTCTGCCAAATGAAATGTGAACATTATTTGTTGGTCTATTAATCTTATCTCTTGCTTTCAGGTGCAAACTGTTAGGTTGTAATGCACATAATAATGCATCACTTGGTTAGTTGAATATGAAGATAACCTCCTAAGATAGCACTCTTTTTTATACATAGTCTTGTCATGTTCACATTATGTTGTTATATTGTAATCAAACCACCCAGAGTCAGTTTACAGTCAGATAGTGCCTAAAATGAATGAATGAATGAATGTATAACTACTACTACTTATCTAGTTCAATATCAATATCAAACTTTTTTGAAAAAAATATTTAACCATTTTTTTTAATCTGTTAAAATTATTGCATGCAAGGTTACAAGTAACAAGTACCACATTCAAATCACATGAAGTTAAATTACATGAAGTTACGTGTAACTTCATTTCTTTACTTTTTGTTTTAAAGAAAAATAGTTGGAATAAATCAGGGGTCCGTGGACCAGCACTGGTCCGTGGTATGCCAGAAACCTGGCCATGCAAACAAGCGAGCCCCATCCATGAGATGCAGGCAGCACATGGAATCATGCCTCCTCTGGTCCACGGAAAAACCTCTCTCCACGGAACTGGTCCCTGGTACCCAAAAGGTTGGGGGCCACTGGAGTAAGTAACAAATGGTACAGGAGCTGGCAAGACAAGAGATGGATAATTAATTCCCCCGTACCATTTTATCTGTTCTCTTGCTGTTTTTTTGCCCCCAGAGAGAAAAACATATACGGAATTTCACGTCCAAAGAGCTGCCATTAACCAGAAAAGCAGCCATGGCTTCAAGCAAGAAAAAAAATGCAACATCATCCCTCAAGGTTAAGCCTTCAAAATCTGGTTTTTACACACAAAAATTAAGAGGAGGGTAATTATGTGCAAGTTACTTCACTCTAAGTCTAAGCTATAATTACACCTGAAGGAACTGGCATATCTACATACAGAAAGCAATGACAAAAAGTTATTTTTCCACATTTTATCTTTAACTTTTTTTATTACTTTGGAGGAATCCAGTTCAGACATTATTGTTTGTGTCTAAATAAATCAGAGTAATATAAAAAGAAAATGTATTTAAAATTCATACATACATAAATAATACTTTCTAATTCTATTATAAAGGCAGGACTCAATGAAAGAAAATACTTTATATAAAGTTCAAGTTGCACTGTGGAATTGAATCCATATTGTTGGTTACGTTTTAGTTCCGGTGAAAACAATGAGTAAGTTAATTGATGTGAACTTAAGTACTACTAATGTAAATGATGGGAATCCTGAAGCAGCCCTAACCCATTCCCAAATTAAAACACTGGTGCATTTAAATGATTCTTGTTCATATGGAGCAATAGCAGCTCTCTATGATTTACAATGCAGCTCTTTCCCAGCCCTATCTGAAAATATGGGGAATTGGAGCTGAGAGCTTTTGCACAAAGTTCTTGAGCTTTAATATTGAACCAATGCCTTTTCCCCAAAATAAGGTCGGGCTGTGGTATTCAAATCCCATCATTTCTAATGTTTGGATTTGTTTGCTGGAAACCCATAATAGCACAAGACCTTTTCCCTCTTCAATATATACCTGAATCTCTCCCAGCCTTTCATATGGAAAGATTTATTTACCTTTAATCATATTAATGATGGCTCAATATGGTTAATTATATTCAGATTGGTTCAGCCTTCCATCCGTAGGAGGTCAGTTAAATGAGGACCCAGATTGTTGGAGGCAATATGCTGAGGTTGTAAACTGCCCAGAAAGTATTGTAAAGCACTATGGGGCGGCCTATAAGGCTAAGTGGTATTGCTACAGGAATAAAAGAAGCCTGCTTGAAATACTAATTGTTTTCTGCATTGCCTCAAATTTCTGTGAAAAGGATTCTACATTAATTAATTTATTCAGGAGCTAAACTACTTTTCTTAAGAAAAAAAAAGAGAATGGGAAAATAGATATTACAAGAAAGCAACATGTCCTATCATATTATTTTAATAATTCTAAACTTAAAAAAATTAAAAATAATCTATTTATATGGAAATTGTTCAAAGTCCAAATAGGAGCCTCGGTGGTGCAGTGATTAAATGCAGCACTGCAGTCTCTGCTGACCTGTTCAGCAGGTTGTCAGACTGAATCCCCTGGTTCAAGGTTGACTCAGCCTTCCATCCTTTCTAAGGTCGGTGAAATGAGGACCCAGATTGTTGGGGGCAATAAGCT
>JANHGC010001433.1:17131-27785 GCA_027560395.1 Boaedon fuliginosus | reverse complement strand
CAGAATTAAACTTCACCAAAAACCAGTTTTAGACCAAAACTCAGAAAGGGTATGTAAACTCACGTTTGAATGTCAATTTTTCTAGCCTTGTCATTAAAAGTCGCTTTGTGGCAGTTGCTTCATTATTCAACTATTTCTTCAAAGAACTCCAAGGGAGGGGGTTATTTCCTCCCAACAGAACAGGGTGAAAAGCTTTAAACAACTTTTCCCCTTTAAGAACAGCCAAGCTGCTACATTTGGAGGGGGGGGGGAATAGAAATTACGGGCAAGGGAGACAGTGTGTCTGGGCATCCTACAAAGAATGTTGGAAGCAGTTGCTGTAAACTCAATAAAGATTATGCTTAGTTCCTGCCTTCTTTGCAGGATTCTCTATGTAAAATGGGGAAAAAAAGATTTCTTCTAACAATTGGTTCTCCAAACTTCTTAAAAGTTAACAACTGGTTCTAGAGAATAGGTGCGAACCGGTAGAAACCAATCTCTGCTGGGAGGGTAGCAGTACATGAGGTATTTTTCCAGGCCACATGCTATACAGTATTTTTGGTAATGGCTTGGCTGAAAAGGTTTTAGAATGTTTATCAGAGTTGCAGAAGGCACAAAACTAGTTGTGAGTAGCTAATGCTTGGGAGGGAGAGGGAGAGGGAGAAGAGAAAGAGAGAGAGAGAGAGAGAGAGAGAGAGAGAGAGAGAAGGCAGGAAAGAAGGAAAGAAGGAAAGAAAGAAAATGTAGACAGCCCTGAACAATGTATAAAAGTAAGCAGAATTCATTTAACAGAAAGAAATGTAAATTCCTATATCTGAGGAAGAAAAAAAAAGATGCAACTGTTGAATGATGAGAACCTGACATAAGAAGCATCAGGACCCAGGTTGTTGGGGGCAATATGCTAGCTCTGTAAACCACTTAGAGAGGATTGTAAAGCACAGTGAATTGTTATATAAGTCTAAGTGCTATTGCTATTCGATCCTATTAGATCAGGTTGAACTCAAGATCATAATGACATTTTGGGATGTATTCACAGAATTATAAAGTCCAGACCTTGGGAAGTCTTGTCTTGTTTAAATCCTGTTGAATACTCAGTCCAGCTTGAGGCATTGCAGTCAATAAACAGAAGTGACAAGCTGGACCAAATTCTGAGGAAGACAGGACAAGTACCAGTGGGTTGAAACTGCATAGAACTAGATTCACGTTAGATGAGGGATCCTCAAACTATGACCTGCCGACATAATGTATCTGGCCTGCACATGGTGGACTTAAACTCTGCCCCTTGCCTCCCACCCACTCCCTGTGTGTCTGGCTTTTCCCACCACCCTCATTCCTCCTCCTACAGCCATAGGTCTAAAATATACCTTGCAGAATGCAGCCGCACTTCTGTGTACTTCTGCTTACCATTGCTTGCAAAGGTAAGGCTGAAGGGTATGGGTAGGTGAGTGGGTAGGGGATGGTGAGCTGGCAGAGGGCTGATACTGGCAGCTGGAGGACTGATGCATGTAGGGAGAGAGGGGAGCGCGCAAGAGATGATGGAATCAAAGCCCTTCCTAGATGTTTGCAGAAGCTGACCGGCTTACGTGGACTGGGAGGAGAGGATGTTGGAGACCGTGGCTTTGGAACCCTTCCTAAGTGTTTGCAGAAGCTGCCCTCCTTAAACGGGGAGGCAGGAGAGTGTGCAGGAGACCATGGCTTTGGAGCCCTTCCTGGATGTTTGCAGAAGCTGTCATGCCTAAGTGGGGAGGGAGGAGAGCATGCTGGATCCCTTGGCTTTGGAGCCCTTCCTAAGTGTTTCCGGAAGCCACCCTGCCTAAGCGATGGCTCACTCTAGTCTCCCAGATGTTGCTTATCCTGCAGAGCCTGTATGTCGCCTGTGTTGTGATGCCTAGCTTCCCTGCTAGTCTTCGCCTCCCATCACCCAGCATCATTTCGTGGGTTCTTTCCCCACCCACAGAGAGAGAGAAATAAAGAGAGAGAGACTTGTTGATTGTAAGCTGCTTGCAGTGGAGAAGAATTGCTGCAAAATTTGAGTTTTCTGAGTTTTAAGGAGCATGACTGAAGCTGCTGTTGTAATGAAGTTAGGCAAATGGCAAGACTGCTAAAACTGGCCATGCCAACCCACTTACATGACCACATAGCCACACCTCCCAGCCACACCCACCCAGTCACATGGCCACCTAGCCATGGCCACCCAGCTAGTTTGCCCCCCCAACAGACTGAGGGACCGTGAATTGGCCCTCTGCTTAAAAGTTGGGGGGGGGGGGCTGTGTTAGATAGTAGGAAAAATGTTCTGGTGATAAAGGATATTAAGGGATGATTACTGATGTTAGGAATATTTTTCTTACTATTACTAATACTATAGCTTAAACTCAATTGTATTCAGACAGCACACTATTTATATAGATATTGAATTTTTGTTTTATATTGTAAAAAAACAATTAAAAACACAAAAAGGGATGACTTGTTTATTTATTTACTATGCCTACCTACTTGTTACTGCACTGAAGTATTAACAGTCTGATTCACTGGTTCATGTATTTGCCTATCTACTTAATAAACTTCCTTGACTGTGAAAATGAGCTACCAGTACATTTTAATTTATTTATTTATTTGTTTATTTATTTTATTGGATTCATACCTTGCCTTACTTCCCCCAATAGAGGGAATGCAAGGCGGCTGACAACAATAAAAAGGCAATATACAATGTTGCGATAAAATACATAAAAGGCAATAAAAATCACAGTAGTATAAAAGTTAAAAAACACAAAACATGCCACAACTCACTGGTAATAACTGGTATTTTTATGCTTTCCAGTACAGATAGGAAAGGGGAGGAGGGGACCTAACTGTGAGCCTGAGAAAAGATTCAGAGCAATAGAAAATTAAAGACTTATTCTTATCCAAGGAACATATTACAGTAAATGATGATGAATCATTCTCATTAAGTAATCAATTTGAGCCACTAATGATGTAAGATTCTGGGGAGGAGGATAATAGAAGCTGCCCTCATCTCCGATCATAAATTCTATCCTAGCTAAGAGTTTCGAGATAATTAATGTATTTGAACAAGTTAATACTGCTAAGATCTCAAGAGAGCTTATGGAACGACACTGCCTCTTCACTGCAGAATCAGATACAGTGGTTCTGATTCCTCAAAATTCACAGCATCTTTAATGACAAAAAAGGTAAAACAAAGTTACAACAAATATTCCAATGAAATTGCCATCAAAATAGAAAATTGCTTAAAACACTATTCAAGAAAATCACATGTCTGTTACAGAAACGAACTTAAGTCAACAAGAAATGTTAGTACTTATCTCTCAAGATAATAACAGAGGCTCTCCTTTTATTCAAGTTTTTAAAGCAATCCATAATAAAATGAACAATATGGATAGCTTTTACCTAAGGCTGTTGTTGTCTTACTAAACCAGCTACTTTGAATTTGCATGTCACTAACTGACAGGAGGAAGATTGAGTGGCTTCCTAAGCACTTTGATAGACAAAGAATTTTAATTAAATGTAATAGCCCAGCTATTCCATTAGTGCTAAATAAAGCAAGAGAATATTGGAACTTTTAAGAAATCTACCTAAACTGAGTGTTCAGGGAACTGTTACAAGACTAATATTATCCAAAAACAAAGTTGGACATGGGCCCAAAGATGTTAATTATGAAGCAAATCAAGCAATGTTAAATTGCCTTGAACAGAAAAAGTAAGGCTACATGGAACAAACTAACAATCCCATTAGCCGAGATGATGGAATGGGCCTTAGTGAAAAATGCATTCAATCAATTGTGAAAGAAGGAGGCAGGCATTATCCACCAAATCAGGGTTTCTCAAACTGATCTGCCTATCTTTAAGATAAACTTCAATTCCCAGAATTCCTCAGTCAGTCATTCCCCAGTCCAAGTTGCCAAAGTTGAGAAACACTGCACCAGATGTTTTAAAGCAAGATGTATTGGAAGTAAATATATACATAGTTCACTTTTCAACATCAAATTGCCATCAAATACATTATATAAAGGAACAAGTCTTTCAATCTAAAATAACCAACTATGAAGTATTTCAGCCTCCATCCAGCCCATTTTGACCTCCCTCACCTCCAGTAGCACTCTGCCGGCCAAAAATGGGGTACGTGGAGGCCTCCTAGGGCTTCTATGTGGCCCATTTTTGGCTTCCCTTGCCTCCAGAAGCATTCTGCTGACCAAAAACACCGGCTCTACCTTCCAGTTCCAGCCTATGGAGCTCACAAAGATAAGTCCTGCACTTGGCCAAAGGGTAGGAGCTGGCAGATGGGTGGGACAATGTGAGGGGGGGAGTCTCATGGTCCCATGCGGGCCAGATTAATGGCTTTGGTGGGCCGTATCCGGCCTACGGGCCGTTTGAGGATTCCTGCTTTCCAAAAGGGAATGTACACCTATTTTTATAACCAGGCTACCAGCAGTCAGTCATTTAATTGTTGATTTACCAACTTCTGGAAATCTGGACTGTAGATTTTGTTAGTGCAATCAAAGAATAATTTGCTTTTCCAAAGGTATATTTTGGACTTCATATTTTAGAAGCAGTTCCTGCTACATACTGTAATAATTGTGATAACTATTTGGAGGGAGTATAAAGCATTGAAAATAAATACAATCTGACGGTCATATGTAGATTATTAACATGTGATAGGATTAACGTCCTTTCTCTTTAAGCAAAATTAAAACACAAAATATACCTTTTAGTTATATTTTTAATTCAGTTTTTCCTGCTTGTGGAGAAAAGCTGCAATAATGAAATATAGTCCTGGTGTATTAGAATAAATGTATTTTCATGCTAGCAGTGCAGAGATTCTTATAAACGCATACATAGTGAGGATCCAATGGAAGGTTATAAAAATATGGTTTTCTGACTATAGTTAGAAATTAGCAGAAGTGAGAAATAGTTGCTTTTTAAATCCTTAGTTGATTTGAAGTATTCATATATCTTTGCCCTTTTAAGAAAATTAATCTGCTGAATTGCTGCTTTTTAGGGAAAAAAGATAGGTGGACTAAATTCATCCATCTATACTTCTTACTATGTTGAACAGCTAATTAGTAGATTTCAATCACTATTTAAAAGGCATTTCAACTTAATAGCTACTGTTAAATTTCTTACTTAATTCTAGTTTAGGCAATTTATCTGATTACTTAGCTCTTAATTTTAGCTTTATTCCTGCTAATTAAAAAGCACATATAGCATAGCAATTGAAATGTTTAAAGCTCTGATGATGTGGATATCAGGATGGAATCAGAATAAAATATAAAAGGATAAAAAGGATAACATATGCTAAAGATCTGCTTTGTTTGTGACCCCATACAGAAGAAAACTGCACAGGCATAAACTAATATTCTAAACAAACACACCTTTTCATGCTCAAAATCAATTGATCTGATAATGGAGAAATTACAAATATTATTGCAATATGTGTCAAGGGCCAGGGAAATGAGCAGATTCAGGCAGTTCACATAAATATAAGGGTTTATTGCAAGCTTAAGATATCTAAAAATCTGAGCAATCAATGTTCAAGGGAATGTCGATTCTTAAATGTAATCTGTCTCTGGAATATCAAAAAAACATTAGAAAGGAATAAATCTATCCAAAACAATATAAAATATCAAAATGCTGGTGTTGATCTTTAAAGTCCTACATGCATGGGACTGGGTTTAAGGGATATCCATCTGCCCATCCCACCAAATCCAGTAAAATGGATCTGTTACAGGTTCCATCCTATAAGGAGCTACATTTGGGAGGTCGGAAGCAGTGAGACTTTTCTGCCGTGGCACCCACATCTTCTCCTCAAAGATGAGGTCGACCTCCTCAATCCTGAACTTTTAAGGTCCCTAAAGATCTGGTTATGGCAGCAGGCTTGCGACCCCAAAGTATATGTGAACTCATGAGATGGGTCCGTTATTATTAACTTCCCTGTGTCTATTATTTTCTTGTACTGTTTTAGTTCTGCTATTATAGTTTTTAATTACCATTATCATAATGTTTTTAGTCAATGATTGTATTATTGTTTAATAAATTGATTTTTTGGTACCCAACTCTGCTCTAAAGATGTTATCTAGTTGGCTAATTTAAGGTCCTCATGAAAGCAACCTAGGTCAGAGAGCACCAAGGATACTACAGTTCAATCCTGAGCTGCAAATATTTTCTTCTATTGGTAAACTTTTGTTAACTATGCACAGATATAAGTTTACTGCAAATAGTTTTTATTTTCTCTTTAAAAAAAGCACAATCAAGGTAAGTTTATCAAATGAATATCTCACTAAATCTTACAATAATTAATCTCATACAAAAGTATTGTTTTTCTCCATCAAATCAAATTATTAAGTGTTAAAAATATAAAACCGCAAGATATTTCACAGAGCTTCATGGCCTTTGTGATCAGGCTTGACAAGTTATATATAATTCTATTTATACAATTTATTTTAAAGACTTGGAATTATTAAATAGTGCAATAAAATTAGCCTTGACAGTTTTCAATTGAATGATATATTCTAAAATCAAATGCAGTTCAGCAAGTATATTCTCGGCCTCTTAATTGTGTGTAATTGACCTTATCTTCTGCATCTATCATCCTGATCTAATTACAGGACACATATATAGGCACGGGGTTCTCCACAGCCCCCTTTCACTTAATCATAAAAAGATATTCTGAGGTGATAACAAAGTAAGCTCTGAATAGTCTCTAATCTTCCTATATAATATAGTTATATACGTTATTATAACTACTCGGGGTGAACATTACCTTACTTGGGGTTAGCAAATAACTTTGCATAACACTTGTAAGGGCATTCAGGGATGGAAAATAAGGTGTTTTCAAATTTGCTTTTTTACAAATTGGGCATGAAGATAAATATTATCCAATACTACTCAAAGACTAGATAAAAAGAGGAAAAGAGCAAGCACAAGACTTGCTATGATGGCTTTTTATCTGAATATAATGCCTTATAAAGGCTATGTGTATTCCAAAGGATGCTATATAATTCAGTCCATGCAAGATGATTGTCAGAAGCCTTTTCTTACTTTCAACTTAAGCTGAATCAATTATATGGTCATATTAACAATTATATGAACAATGAAAGAGATATATTGTTAAGAGCAACCATCGCCATCCTTTAATCGTACAATGTCAGCCTGAAAGAAAATAGAAATCTTTTAGAAACATTTCAGACATCCTGGTTAGTATCTACTGAATACATTAATGAATATTGTAGATAACTGTTTAATGGGCAGCTCACAGTATGTTTCTCAGTTATTTCCTTTTCAGCAGCTAAATAAGGCAGATATATGAAAGACTGTATTCTGTACTGTGAACAAATGGTTCTACATCAGCACTCTTGCCAAGTAGTTAGAAAGAGTCAGTGTAGGAGCATAATCAAAAATTAGCCCAAGATTGCTTGTACCGGATGGCATGCTTTAAATTAGCGTGGGTTGTTAAAACCAATCAGTTTAGTCACTGCTTCCCAGAATGTTTAATGTTCCAATGTTCTCATTTTCCAATTGCTTGGTCCCTGAACAGACCATAGTGGGCCCTAGGGGAAATAAGGCATTACCTTAATTTGTATGTAAGTGACGATTCTTTAAAACCAACTATCTGATTTAAGATTGACACGTATTTAAGATAACCACTATATACAGTGCCACAACTTCTATAACTCTAGTAGTAAGTGAATGCCGAATAAGTACTATTGACTTAATAAATTGGCTTTCAAGTAGGAAATAAAATGAAAAAAAAAAGAACACTTGGTTTATTTTTTGCTTCCAGTTAAATGTGATGTCCAATTGTTGCATAAATACTTGACTTTAAAATCTTTGCTATTCTTTTACAAATTTTCAACATTATCCTACTGCAAATTTTACTGCTGAAATTTACCAAATTTTATTGCAGATAAAAGTACCATGTAAAAGGAAGTCACACAAAATGATACTGTCAAGTTCGAAATGGATTGGGCCTGTCGCACCCATTTTTCTCTGTTTCTCCGATTGACACACTTTGCGGGGAGGAGGGAGACATGGAAGATCAGACCAACAATTTACTGTCTCATGGGAATCAAGGTCATCCCAACAGGTGCTGGCCAGAGACTGGAAGACATGCCAGAACATCTAATTTGAAAATGTGACCTGTGTCAAGGAGGGAGGGAGCTATCTATTCTTTAATTATATTAAAAGCGCAGGAAATAGCCAGAGCTGGTTTTGCAGTTCTTTGAGAAAGCTGAAAGTCTCAGAGTTGCTGGATTGATTGGGTTCATTACTTGGAGCCTTGACAGGTCCACATTCAGAGGTACATAGAAAGTCATCTTTGAATCAAGATCTTCCTACCTGCCTCCACTTTACAACTGGAATCCTGATGGTAACATTCACAATCATGTCCCTGGCTGGAATTTACCTCACAGTCCTCTATAGCCTATCTCCTTTCTAGTTATTTGAATAAGATACATATTCTTCCAGATATCAAAGCCTCTTTCCATCTTCTGTCTCTTTCCTCTGGGCCTTTTACATCAGGATCTTGACTATAACATATTCACCATCTAAAAAAAAAATCCCACCCTCCCATCAATGGAAAAAAAGCCTACAGACAGCAGTTAAACCATCAGCTGAATCTTGTACTACGCACAAAAATATAAACACAAAAGTGGCCTCCTAAATGTTTCTCATAATTTCTATTGTCGCAGTATATATTAGCATACTGTACTTATCATAGTTAAAATAGTGCCATATAATATGGACTGCCATGACCATATTATACTTTCATAATACATATTGGATGGGAAAGTTTACACGTTTCTAAACTTTTCCACTAGTCTCTTCAGTTTTCGTAACAAAAGTCAAATTTTATTTTCCCCATTTTCAGACTTAGAATATGGCTTAATGATATGAATAATATTATGGTACCAGAAGGCACTGTTTATTAAATCCAGAGTGGCCGTTTGTGGAGTTATACTGACAGCCAATTTGCTATTTTAACTTATTTAATTTACAAATCATAACTTAGCATATGCATCTTCTGGGGAAGTCAAGGAGAACAAGGGACATATATGGTGTAATATTATTTGTGGAATGATGTCATAGTGTACATGACATCACTGTGGCTTTAATGAATGCCTGTGTATCCTGGTACTAAGCTTTATCCTGCAGCACTTATCTTTATGAATCTCAGCATCACCAACACCAAATGAGTCCATTTAATCCAGTTTATGGTTACTTGGGCTGATTTTTGTAATGTCCAACACAAAATATAACATAAATAAAAATAAACAAGCATAGTGGATTTGTTTTTTTAAAAAACACCTCATGAAACAAGTACATTTGGAATTTCTGTGCTTTACATGATTGCGTTCATAAATAGCTATATATTTATGAATATATTTATGTGTTCAGTGTCTTTAACTTTTGCTATTTTCTCTTGAGAGCTTCAGATGGCACACATAGATGTTTATTTCCATTTTATCCCCTTGGCAGGTATGGGATATGTTGTGCTAAGAATGACTGTTCGAAAGCTACCAGTGACTTGAATGGTGAAGGAGAAGCTTAAACCAGACTCTCCCCAGTTTGACACCTTAACCACTACAATTCCAGACTCTAATTTAGCTCACCATTTGTGTGTAATTGATTTGAACTGAATTTTCAGCCTGGTTTGCCAGATTGTGACTAGTTCTTATAACTAGTGAGTAGTTATAGGAACACATTTAATGAAGTTACAAGAGGCACAACATTCAGAAATAAGGACAAAAGTAGAGCAAGGAATATATCTGCTTGCAGCAGGATTTAGAATTCCATGAGGTGAATGATACAGGTTCGAAATATATGAAATAACTGAATGTTTTCATTAATGGTCTTCATATAATTTGTAAATTTGTTCCTTTTGTTTTCTGCAATTTGTGAATACCGCAGTAGGCATATAGGTCAGAATATTTTTGCTATCAGAGAAGAACAGGTTATGTTTTTCTATTCCATTACCTAATGGAAGTGAAATAATAGGCTGTGTGATGTTAAAGAATATGTTGCTAAACAATAAATGAGTTTTATATTTTCAGAAGCATGTTATATTGGTCAAAATCATTAAGCAAGTTGAGATAAAAAAATAGTAGATAACTATTTTTAGCACATTAATGGAAAAGTGTTATTATTAACACAGGTGCTTTACAAACCATTTTTTTCTCTGATGAGAAAGGGAAAAAGTCCAGTTCCCATGGGTGTGTCAGGAACTCTTGAACTTATCTTTGTTGCAAAATGTCCAGTAATTGTATGCAAAGAACCTACCTTCCATTACACAGACTCCATGGCTTCTCACATTTTAAATTCCAAGACATTATAAGAGAAATCTTCCTTTGGTCTAGTCCAGTTCAGAAAATATGAGTGGGTAGGATGGCTGACAAGGGATAGAGGAATACTTTAAAAATAAAATAAAACTATCATCCTTTAACATTTTTAATAACATAGTTAAAAGTGTGTTGAAAAAACCTTAAAATACTTCACACGTTGAGGTATAGAATTAAGCCTAATAATAAATAACATTGTGTAGAATCCTGCCATTTTATATATCCTGGCCTAATGAACTAGTATGGCTTATTCTTTCTTTCTTTCTTTGTTTCTTTCTTTCTTTCTTTCTTTCTTTCTTTCTTTCTTTCTTTCTTTCTTTCTTTCTT
>JANHGC010001431.1:239107-254286 GCA_027560395.1 Boaedon fuliginosus | reverse complement strand
TATTTATTTATTTATTTATTTATTTATTTATTTATTTATTTATTTATTTATTTATTTATTAGATTTATATCCTGCCTTTCTTCCCAATCCGGGGGAACTCGAGGCAGCTTACAACATAATTAAAATACAAATAACATCATTAAAAAGCAATATAAAACAAGATTAGCAACAAACCACCCATGTAACATGCAAACAAACACTCTTCCGAAGTAGGGGGTCATCAATTCCATGCCTGCCGACAGAGCCAAGTCTTAGAGGCTCTGCAGAAGGCCAGCAAACTCGGGATGGTCCGGATCTCCGTGGGTAGCTGGATCCAGAGGGCTGGTGCTGCCACAGAGAAGACCCTTGACTGGGGACCCGCCAGCCAACATTGTTTAGTTGACGGGACCCGTAAAAGACCGACTCTGTGGGATCTAACTAGGCATTGGGAGGCATGAGGTGGCAGAAGGCGGTCTTGAAGGTACTCCGCTCCTAAGCCATGAAGGGCTTTAAAACTTAAAATAGATAAATAAATAAGGGACTTCAGGAAAAATATTAGTGCTGTCACATTTCATAAGACCTAGCACTTATATAGCCAATTTAGAAAGCTCAGACAACTTCACAGATACTGTTCTAATCTTTATACCAACTGGCATTGTTTAGCTGACGGGACCCATAGGAGGCCATGTCTGTGGGATCTAACTGGGGGCCGGGAGGCATGAGGTGGAAAGACAGTCTCGAAGGTACCCCGCTCCTAAGCCATGAAGGGCTTTGTAGGTTTCCATTAGCCTGGGTCCTTTCTTTCTGTGACTATTAAACAATTGCCGGCTTCTGCTGCTCTTCCCTGGTTGTTCCCTAGGCAGCATTTCTGTCCTCAAGGCCATTAATGCATTCCATTACACTTCTGCTAGTCATGAACTAGAGCATAGCAGAGGCTAGCTGACCAATGAAACCTGGGTTCTCAGTCACTAAGTCCTCCAGCTTAGAAAAGTGGATCAGCTCAAATCATGGCCAACCAATGATGGTGGCAGTGGATTATCTGTTGAGGAGGGAGAGAAAGAGATTTCTCTCTCTAGGTTATTTTATGGTGCCCTCTCCCTCCCTTCAAACCTATGCTTACGAGGAGGAGCTATTGTTCACAAAGGATATTAGGACCAGCAATCAGAATTGCAAAGAAAATGTGCCTGTTGGTTTTTATAGTAGCTCACAGAGACGAAGAGAGCATTTTACCTGGAGAAGAAGAAAAAATGTCCCTTCTATAGGGCTTCAAGTATCAGAATGATTCCTGATAGTTATTTGCAAGTGTGGATGTTGCAGTACAGCATATCCAAGCCCTTTCCAGCTGGTCAGTCACTCAGCTCACCTCCTGCTGTAATTCTTTTAGGGCTTGCTGTGTGCATACTGCCAAGTGGTGTGGAGAAACCCAGTACTCTGCCTTCTTTTTATAGGTTTATCCTGAGCAGTGAGAATTTGAGCTGAAGTAGGTTTTATCAACTTAAGTGTCATCTCCATGGATATATTTCAACTCCAGACTTTCCCAGCCGCAAGGGCATAACTGAGAATTCTGGAATCTGTATAGCACTCCCTTTCTTACCTCTTGGTGGTATACTTTGATGGCTTTTACAGCTATAAAGTACCACTTGATAAACACAAAAGCACTAGTCCCAATTTGTGTATATTACGAAGTGGTGTATCTCAAAAAGAGCTAAAGCTTGTTTAGAAATTCCAGAAACCTGGAAATACAGCGCTTTTATTTCATTTCATACATTTATATAGTTGCTCGTCTTATAACAAAATCTGGTTTTTTCTCAATCGGAAATTTTAATACAATATCAATAATAAAACAACATAAAACAATATTAGAATTATGGTATTAAAACCATCTATATAAAACTTTCATTCCTGTAACCTTTAATTGGGTGGTGCACAGCACCATAGGGCAACAATTTTTGAACTAAGGTACAATGGGCTAATTTACAGTAAATCTGGGAACCATAACTCCCATGGAATTGAAATGTGGCAAATTTTATAAAAGATTTTATGATATCACAGGATCATAAAACAGTTTATGACATAATGCAAAATGTCATAACACATTTCCCCTGCTGATGTTTGACTGTGCTCTATAGTTTATAGCATAGGCGATGTTCAAGGCAGATACATCTCTGAATGTAACCCAACCTTCCAGTGAAGGGAATACATTAAACGTTCTGTCAGGGTTGAAAGCATTGAGGAATCTGGTAAGGAAATATTTCTGAAAGGACGACCCAAGGGAATCATGGGTTGTCTTGTAAATACTAAAAACAAAACCTTGGAACCAAGTTAAGTTTTTGCCTGGTTGGAGAAGGTTTATATAGCTCTTGGTATAGGAAATAATCCTTTCACATCTCCTACATCATATAATAAGTAATGCAATATATAGCATCATATGTTGTAGAAAATTTATCCTTGTTTCTCATGCAAGAAGCAAATAGTTGCCCCCCCCTCAAGAAAAAAATAACACCAAGTCAACATATGCCTCTAATAATATTTTTAATATCCAAGAAGCACAAGCTGCTGTTGTCACCATAAATCAAGGTACTATTATAATATGTTGAGCCATGAAGTATTTATTTTATCTTTTCACCTGTTAGACAATGTACAATTTTTTTATACTTACTTTACTGATGTGACAAATAGTTCTTGTTTATCACTGTCTGTTTAGCCTTCTAAAAGTGTAGGTTCCCCACAGTGCAGTAAGAGGTAGTAGTCACATGGCTCAGTGCAGAAACTGATCTGTCAGGCAAGAGATGAATGAATTACAATTCCCTTCATTCACTTTTTGACCAATTGTTTTTTATATTTTTGATTCTGGTGTTTTTCTGAACAACCCTTGTGGCTGGAGATGGTCGTGGTGCACTATGCTCTAGTAGTATTTTCCCAAGTATTTTAGAGACTTATAATGTTACTTCAGTTTTAAATATCTTATTCAATGTACAATAAGTAGAGTATGAAATTATTTTAAAGGCGAGTAGCAAATCTATGTCAAATAAGGTACTCAATGGTTGCCAATCATGATGGTTATATATTACCTTAGGAACCAGAGATAAGAGGTAAATGCAAATGCTATTTAACTTACATGAGAAACACAATCATAGTCTAGATCGAGACCTTTGGTCTAAAACAGGAATGTTTCCTTAGTTGTTAAACCGTCCTCAACATCACTACATTATAACTCTGCATCTGCAAAATAAAATTAATATTGACCTATCTTCCAGGACCATTATAATACTCAGAATATAGATATAAAGAATATAATTCTTTATTGGCCAAGTGTGATTGGCCACACAAGAAATTTGTCTTCTCTCCATATGCTCTCAGTGTACATAAAAAAAAAAAAACATTCATCAAGAATCATAAGATACAACACTCAGAGATAGTCATAGGATACTAAAAAGGGGTGGACTCCAAAAATTTTAGCAACTGGTTCCCTGCCCGGTTGCTGGGTGGGTGTGGCCAGGGATGGGTTTCTCCCGGTTCGCTGGTTATCCGCTTTGTGGGCACGCTTTCCGAACGGCTGTCAAAAGCGCCGAAATTTTGGTGCAGTTCTGCAAGCACTCTGACAGAATAGCTGCGCAGAGGATATCCGTGGAACCGGTAGGAACCCACCCCTGGGTGTGGTCATGGTGGGTGTGGCCTAGTCAGCTTCCTGTACAGTGTGTGTGTGTGTGGGGGGGGGGGTTTTCACCTTCTCCAGGCTCTGGAGGCTTTCCTCTAGCCTCCAGGAGGGTGAAAACGGCCTCCACTGAGCTCCATAGGCCCTCCAGGGCCTGTTTCTGGCTTTCTAGAGCCTCTGGGAGGCCCATTTTTCATCCTCCCTGAGCTTCCACGCTGGCCCTGCACTTACCTGGCATCCAAAACGGGCCACGTGGAGATTCCTGGGAGGGGCAGGTGGGTGTGGCCAGCCAGGGGTGGGATTTACAGGTTCACCGAACTGGGCAGACTCTTAGCTAGAGGATCGCCCCAACCGGTGCGAATCCATAGCAGCCCACTCCTGATACTAAATAAGCAATCAAATCATATTAGGAAACTAAATAAAACAATATAAATCATAAAGATATAAGCAACAAGATTATAGTCATAAGTGGGAGGGGATAGATAATAGGAAGGATGAGAAGAAGAATAGTAATGCAGTCTAAGTAAATAGTGGGAATTAATTGTTTAGCAGAGTGATGGCATTTGGGGGAAAACTATCCTTGTGTCTAGTTGTTCTGGTGTGCAATGCTCTATAACGTCATTTTGAGGGTAGAAATTGAAAGAATTTATGTCCAGGATGTGAGGGGTCTCTGGATATGACACGATCTCTGCACTTACCATTAAAACAATATAAATATATCATATGTATTATTATAAAAAATAAATTGAGGAGCATAACAATATTTGGGACAGGAAGATGGACATCGCATTTCAATAGTTAAAACAATTCAATAGTTTTACCATTTCTCTTGAATCGCACATTTTCATCTTTTTTCCAGTTGAAATGAATTTATACAGATTCAAAAAAATCATTCTGTGCTAACAAGATTAACCTGGTGGTTGTTTAAACTGAAATCAAATAAATTGGGTATATAAGGTTTCCTGGGTCATTTAATAATCAGTCCCACCAGTAAATGAACACAAATTACCTGCACTGGGGCTATTTAATTATATCAGACTTTTCATGAGGAAAGCATCCCCTCCGTAAAGTACATTTGTACTTTGGCAGCAAATCCCATCAAACCTCCATTAGAAAGGGATCCCCATGCCAGTAGGCTGGAACAGAATTGCCCCAACATCACCATCTTTGTGGATAACTGCCTGACAGTAGCATGTGTGACCCTCATATTTGAAAAGCGATAATGTGCACATTTTGACATAACTACCAGAAGTTCCCAGAAGGCTGGAAAAATCTAAGTTTCCCAATCCCTGAAGGTAACATAATCCTGAGTTTATATCAGACGCTTTATGGGAGTTTATTGGAATATCTAGCAGAGTTCATGTCGTGTGTCATAAGGTAAAGCCTGTTCATTGGTGATTTAGGAGCAGCATGTGCCAGCGCTCCTGTAATTTATAGAGCACAGATGGCCAGGGATCGCCTCTGCTGACTTGTACCTCAATAAGAAAGGAAGCCCCATTTGTGATGTGCTAGGGATGCTGCCGGTTGATTTCGCAACATTATATGCTGATACAGAGATCTCTTCTAATGTTAAAGACTTGAGCAGTTTTGCAGTTTAAAGGGCTTACTTGGAAAAAGAGGGCAAGTGCAAATCGAGGCGGATACAAATGAACTTCACGAAAGAAAAATGGATTTTAGGAATTATAGCTTCCTTTCTTTCCTTTCTCTAGGGCTCTGTCATCTGGTAAATCAGTCAGAACCAAAGCAGAACTCTATTATTCTTCCAAAGCTAGCATTTGATTTCCACTGAACTTAGTGCTTTTGTTTCTGAGGTTCAACGGATGGCAAACATTTCTAGGCCAAATTAATTTCAGGAACAGAGTAAAGCATGAGAACGTAAACATGGTTACTTCTATACGGCTACTCAAAATAAACCCAACCAAGTATCAGATAAACCTACAGGTATTCTGTGCCTAACCAGAGGGTCACCTTGTCTCACGTACTGTTGTGTGTTATGGCGAAGAGGCAGGGATATATTTACTTTCCTACCATAACATTATGGGGGATTGTGAGACAGCTGCCTAAATGTATGATCTCAATCAAAATTTGCTTCTGATTATTTGCTCCCCTAAAAGCTAATTTTTCACTGATGGTTAGCATTGGATCAGTTTAGCATTTTTATTTGCCCTAACAAGTTGAATAAAATTACCAAGAAACAGAAATTTCATAATGTTGGCTTACTATAAATCACATTAAGGACACACTTTCATTCACATGTTATATTTCTTCAAGAAAATTGGCTTGTTTGAAACAGCTTGCATCACCTTTAAAAGAGTAAAGAGCCTCGGAGGCGCAGCAGCACTGCGGCCTATCTCTGTTGACTTGTTCAATAGGTTGTCAGATCAAATCTCACCAGGCTCAAGGTTAACTCAGTCTTCCATCCTTCTAAAGGTCGGTAGAATGAGGACCCAGATTGTTTGGGGGCAATAGGCTGACTCTGTAACTGCTTGGGGAGTGTTGTAAAGCTCTGATAAGCAATATATAATATCAGAGTGCTATTGCTATCTATGTTGTAAGCTGCCCAGAGTCTTTTGGGAGTTGGGTAGCATAAAAATGCAATATAATAAATATTTATTTATTTATTTATTTCAATTCAATTTTGTAGGCTGCCCAATCCTGCAGGACTCAGGATGGCTCACAACAGTAATAAAACATAAAACATGGTATAAAACATTTAAGACCTTAAAATCTCCTTAAGATTACTAAAGTCCAATGGTCATGCTAATCCGACCCGCCAGAAGAGCCAGGTATTCAACGCTTGGCGGAAGAGTCTTAAGTCTGGAATATTCTGGAGCTCCGGAGGTAGATCATTCCAGAAGGCTGGGGCCACTGTGGAAAAAGCCCTCCTCCATGAAGTCACCAGGCGACATTGCCTGGCCAATGGTATCTGGAGGAGGCCCACCCTGTGCATCCTCACGGGGCGCTCGGAGGCAATTTATTTTTTATATTTTATTAGATTTATATCCCGCCTCTCTTCCTCGATCAAGGGAAACTCAGGGAATTGGTGGCAGGAGGTGGTCTCAGGGGTAACCTGGCCCAATGCCATGTAGGGCTTTAAAGGTAATGACCAGCATCTTGAATTGAACCCAGAAGCCCATTAGGACCCAGTGCAAGTCGTGCAAGAGTGGTGTGACATGGGTGTATTGAGGGACACCCATGAATGTTCATGCAGCTGCATTCTGGACCAGCTGAAGCTTCTGAAGACTTTTCAAGGGCAGCCCCAAGTACAACGCATTGCAGTAATCTAACCGTGAATTGATGACGGCATGAGTGACTGTGAGTAATGCTTCTCGGTACAGAAAGGGCTGCAATTGGTGCACCAGGCAAACCTGGGCAAAGGTCAACCTGGACACAGCCATCAGATGGTCTTCTAATTTCAGCTGTGGATCCAGGATGACACCCAAATCACGAACCCTCTCAGAGGGGGTCAATACCTCCCCTCATTTCCAACGATAGCAAATGTTGGATGGTCCGAGAAGTAGGGCCCCAGAGCCACTCGGTCTTGTCAGGGTTGAGCCTGAGCCTGTTTGTCCCCATCCAGACCCGCACAGCCCTCAGGCACTGGGACATCACTTTGGCATCATCGTTGGCTGAGTTCGGAGTGGAGATGAACAATTGGGTATCATCAGCATACTGATGATACTGCACCCCAAACCCTTGAATGATCTCACCCAGCGGCTTCATGTAGATGTTTAATAGAAGTGGCGAGAGGACTGAGCCCTGAGGCACTCCACACATTAGGGGGCTTGACCTTTACCCTCCTACCAGCACCATCTGCACACAGTCTGAGAGGTAGGAAGAAAATCACCAAAACACGCTGCCTCCCAGTCCCAACCCCCTGTTGCAGAAGGATTCCATAGTTGATGGTATCGAATGCCGCTGAGAGGTAAAGTAGGCTCACCAGAGATGATCAACCAATGCGACCAATGCCGTCTCCATGCTGTGCCCGGACTGAAAGGGATCCAGATAATCCATTTCTTCCAAGGATTCATGGAGCTATAGTGCCACCACCTTCTACACCACCTTCCCTAAAAAGGAGAGGTTGGAGACTGGACAAAAGTTCTTTAAGTCAGCTGGGTCCAAGACAGGCTTCTTGAGGAGGGGTCTCACCACTGCCTCCTTCAAGGCGGGTGGGAAGAACCCCTCTCTCAAGGAAGTGTTTATAACTGCCTGGAACCAGCCTCATGTCACCTCTCAACTGATTGAAACCAGCCAAGAGGGGCACAGATCCAATGAACATGTGGAGGCACTCACAGCTGCCATGGCCTTGTCCACTTCCTCAGGGCCAACCAGGTCAAACCTGTCCCAGACAATTGGACTAAGACCTGCCCCCATCAACTCTGTAGCACTTGCCCAGTCTGAGTCTAGGTCTGTCTGGATCTGAGCGACCTTCTCTGACAGATATTGACTAAACTTGTAAAGGTTAATCCCTCGTTCCCAAATTTAAGAGGGAACGGCTCACCTTAAACAAGGCGGCTTGGCGACAATCTGCAGATGCAATAAGAGCGGAGAAGTGCGAACCCTTATTGCCACTAAATAAGTCCTAATGTAGACTCTTAACAGTGTTCGGTCAGATTCTTAGGATAGTGCAGATAGCACAGTAGTTCTCTACTTTTCAGCAAAAAAACAAAAAAGAGAAATGGGCAGCCGTAGTCATAAGCAGCAGGAATGCCTTTTGCCTTACCCAGTGATGATGATCCTGACAGTCTTGCTACAGATCACCAGATGGGGTGTGTCAGATTCCATTTTCTCAGAGCTATGTTGATTTACACCAACTAATCCATTGTCTGCTTTCCTACTTCTGACCAACAAATTCTCTGGCTAAACGAATGTGTCTTCTGCGTGCAATTTGTCAATGAACTTAAAGCATAGCAGTTAGTTATACCAATGAGCTCATGATGCTCATTCATCCTGGGAAGCAATAGAAGGAGCTAAGCTACTAAGTCTAAACTATAGATCTCTCCCAATTACTATCAATCATATGCTTTTGTGTTAGAAATAGTTTCCTCTTCCATTCTCCTTAGACGCTGCTGATGGATGGATTGCCAAAAACTGAGTCAGCACAGTCTTTTCATAATTTGGAACTTCGAATTTTGGCTACTCCAACTTTAAATAATAGAAGACCATTGTAGATTGTATCTTTTCAGAGTTATTTATTGACAGAATGATTTCCAGGTAATACTTTCTAAAATAATGAATACTACCAGTACCCTGGAATAACAGATATTTTCCCAGAATTAGAATAGAAATATATACATTTGTAAAATAAAAATGAGGAAGATAATAAACTGTTGTGTACATGGCATTTAGTAATTCATCATGGACTTCATTGTCTGCTTCTTTGAATACATTATATAAAGGCAGGTAAGTCTATGATCAGTTTCATATATGCCCTGAAAAAATTGGCTAGCAAAACATAAATATAATTTCATTGTCTCAAAAGGTGTTGCCTGGAAATGAATTCAACATTATATCTGACATATCCAAAAATATCCAAACTGGCAGAAATCTTAATAAAAAACTCCAACATTTTATAAATAGATATCCAAATCTTGATAGACAGCATTAGGGACTATTTTGAATATGAAAGACATTCATTGTATCATTATAGGCTCCCTTGGTATGTAGAATGATCCCATACATTGAAGTACAGTCAACCCAGTGCCTTCCTAACATAATCAACTTGTAGCTCCCATAATTCCCACTATGGCCATGAAAACCATGAATTCTAGAAGTTAACAGTGCCAACACACATTTAAAAAAAAATCGACGTATATAAAATACATCCTGATAAGCACAGGTGTATGTTAAAAGGTTGTTTTTTTTTAAATCATAGTATGAATCATAGCCTGATGATGTCTTGAGTTTTGAATGTCCAATTTAGATAGCAAACATTTTTGATGAGAGACTTTGCAATAAGGGAGAAAGATATAGGGGCAAAGAGGATTAGAATTAAAAACAAAAGTATCTTGCATATATCAGAGAGCCAGAAGAAGAGCTGTAAGGCAAATAAAACTGACAGCCTCTCAAAACTCAGGTGGCACTTTCTCTTTCCAGTTAATTACAATTTTAATTACACTGCTTCTTGTGACTCTTTCATACCTAATAAAGTAGACACTGTGGGACCCCAAACTTAAGTTTTGCTTGAACTGCAGGTGTAAAACTCAGCAAGAGACATAAATCAACTTCTTAAACATGTAATCTGGACGTGTTCTGAGTTTTAGTTCCCATTTACTTGTAAAAAGTGTCTTTGCTATTGTCTTTTAACAAATGTTTTAAAAGTTTTGACTATGATACTTTTTCATCTAATTATATTCTGGATGTTTGCTAGGGAACCAGTCCTATTACCCTGAAAGATGGGGAATTGAAGGTAGTTAAAATGTGAGTTAATTGTGAAGAATGCAAAATGAAATTCAACTACTTAGCTACAGTGCAATGCACACCCTGTTCTGTGGTTTCTGGTAAGAGGTTTGGCAGAGGTTGTGCGTGCACCTGAGAAACCATAATGCACAGTGTAAAATTAGAAATCTCAAAAGTAGCAGAGACACAGAAAACTCTATAGTGTCCATGGTAGAAATGGGCCATATTATAATTGTTTTAAAAACCATCTGAAGCTCATCTAATCTTCCTTTAAATTTGGCACTTAATGTAGTGTTATGCAAGTAATGTGGGAAATAAGGGAGGAACAGCTTGAGAAAGCAATTTAGTGAATAAAGCAATAATACAGATAAGAAAGGCAGGTGTAGATGTGAACAAGGAGCAAATGATCTGTTGGGACATCATTAGCTGATTAATATAACCTTGCTATTATTGTGGAAAAACTCCACTTTAAGAAGAAACATTTAAGAGGGTAAGCCGTCCACAAGGAACCAAAGAGATTTTTTTTTAATGATGTGAATGATTGTACATGAAAAGGCGTATGACCATTTTGTACCTCAGTGAAAGCTTTGCTGGGAAGGAATGTCAAAAAAATTGTTTCCCTGTATTTTACATGAAATGTACTTAATTCACAAATCTCAAATGACTAAAATTCATATATAACTGGACCACAGGCCTTTACATTCTGAAATCTGTACTGAACTATAGATAGGAAAACAATTAAAATGTGAGCCTAAATTGTGTATAACAAATACATAAGCTCACAAAGTGTACACGTGGGCAAACTTTCATTTTGAGAAATTGCCCTACAAACAAAGCACACATTAGGGAAAGCATATTAAAAGAAATATACACAAAACCAATTACTGTTTCTGAGGTATTTTTAAACAAAAGCAAAAATTTGAGTGCAGCTAACCCAAACCTCCAGTGGGAGATCCATAGGTGAAATAAGGAGAAATTTCCTAACTCCGAGACCCCTTAAGCAATGCAACAGTCTGCCTCCAGGAATAATGGGCGCCTTATCAGTGGACGTTTTCAAGAGAAGATTGGATAGCCATTTGTCCAGGATAGGATAAGGGTAGGAGGTTAGACTAGAAGACCTCCAAGGTCCATTTAAACTCTATGATTCTACGATATGTTTCCTCTTGAAACTTGATTCTAATTCTTAGAATACCAAGTCCATATAGCAGGGATTCTCCAAGTCTTTCTGTCAGTGTTCCAAAGAAACTTCCCCATCTCCATTCAACACTCACAGACAAAGTTCATCCAAGTAAGAATTTATTGAGAGAAGTCATGTTGGCACATCTGGGAAAACCCGAATCTGAAAGTTCTGGGTTTTCCCTCCATGACCATGGTTTATAATTGGAAACCACAACCAGGGTACCACCACACTTGCATTCTCACAGTTGGAGGCCAGTATTCACTGCAATGCATATAGAAATATTCATCAGCAGTGCACGTTAGCAGTCACATTAGGAGAACCGACTGCAAACCTTGTGTGGCTTGATTTGTCCATTATGCAATATGCCAAAGAGTACAACATTATGAAACCCTCATCATAATACATATTGGCATTGGCCACACACAAATGTTTTAATTTTCTCATGTCTTCCTTTAATTATAATGTTAACTGAAAAGCTGAAAGAATTAGAGACAGGATCATGTATGTTACATGGAAAAATTGATTTCTGAGGAAAAAACCATAAAATAAATTTGTCTGAGCTCAGGTTTTCAAACTTTACTCTAAAATGTTTCTTATAGATTATGCATAGAAGCAAGCAAATTTCTTTTGAATGCATTTCTTCCACATGCAAAAAACAATTCCTTCACTTGATAGAGCAGGGTTGTCAAACTCAGGTAAATTGAGGGCTGCATCAGCATTATGGTTATCCTCAATGGCCATTAGCTAGGTGGATGTGGCAGAGTGGGCATGGGCAGCTCAACACTGCTCACCAGGCACTGTTCACTCAGAATGGCTGGGTCACACAGCTAACTCGATGTGGGGACAATTTGGTTCCCCACAAACTCCTCACCTCCCCAAACTGCTGGCAGTCATGTGTGTGTGCACATGTGCACACACTGCATTCCAAGTTTGGGGACTTTTATCCACAGAGGAAAGAGAGGGCCTTCTCCCAAAGTCCAGGTATGATTGGCAGTTTGTAAGCTCAGATGTGGATAAAGGTCTCCAAGCTTGGAATGGGGGGCACATGTATGCACACAGCATGCCAAAGGAGACATTCTTCTCCCAATCCAAGACATCGTTGCCATTTCCCTGTCTGGTGTTCCCTCCCAGGAAAGCAGGAGGTGGAGGATGCTGCTGCTGCATGTGGAAGCATGGAGGAGGAAGTTTGCAGGAGGCAGTTTCCTCCGAGCCCAACTTCTGCTTTGACAAATCCCTGAAGATTATGACTGCCCCTATTGCTGCTGTTTTTCATACTAATTGATATACTAAAGAAGATTATACTGCAATGAAAACTATTGTGATGTATTATGGTAGATATGATTCAAGTTCCACATGTACTGCAACCTTACAAAGAGTTTTTGATTAGTGTTCATGAAGTAGTGTATCAATAAAATTTAATTAACAAAGGCTTGCATTAAAGGGGTGTGGTGAGTACTTAGAAAATATAGGTATAACTTTAAATAAAATATTTTAAACATATCTTATCTTTGATTACAATGACTCCTAAGATAGAGAATAGTAAATGAAACCAAATGCAGCACATAAAAGAACATCATCCAAAGAAATGATAAGCAGAAAACCAACAAAGTGAGCAATAAAAGCAGTTAGAATGTCTCTTAACACATTTCCAAATTAACCAAACCTTGTTGGAAAGTTAATTTCTGCTCTTGACACTTTACAGCTATTGATAATGTGTGTTCTTGCTATTTTAGTTGTTTACTCTAAATAGCATGGAACATAATTCTTACTTATAAAGGTCCATTCTCTGCAGTCAGTGGAAATCAGATGCAGAGCCTCAAACCACTGACCCTGTATGTTGGAACTTTATAAAGTTGAGGTCAGGATCTTCAGATCAGCTACACAACACCAGCATGATCAGGATAAGTCTTTATTGTGGAATAAAAAGTAAAGGTAAAGGTAAAGAGAGTCTCAGCCAAGGCTACATGCTCTTAGTTAGAAAGCAGGTACAGAATGTAAAATGGAGAAGCATGCATGCTCCTTGTATAGGGGTGAGCCAACATCTCCCCCTTTAGGTACAAACAGGTGCAGCGCATGCATGTGCTGTCACCCAGTGGTTCAAGTACAATTTGTGATTGACAATCCCCTTCTACTGTTCCCAAACAAAGAAATAACAATCTACAAATATTAGGACACAAAGCATAAAACAGAAAAAAAAATACAATTTTAAGAAGTACAAGCTCCAGAAGAATAGCCTTTCTCTCAAACCTGAGAACAGAATTAGGGTGCCCTAAGAGTGATTGTGCATGTGATGTTTGTGTCTGTCTACCTAGTGTATATGGAGAGTGGTTGGCTCCAACTTCCCATCTGGAGCCGGATCAGAAGATGATGGTGATGTAGTTGTCTTTGAGCTTCTGTGGAGGTATACCTTTTGTGGACCTGCTGGACCTCCTCACTGTCTGCCACTCCCTGCAGCCTGGATCTCCTGCATGACATACTGGTAGACCTGGCCGCTGTGGAACAGAAGTCTCCCTTGGAGCTGGCTCAGCTTGGCCTTCTGCTTCAGCAGCTGGTGAGTTCTTCTTACTGTATTTTCTTTTCCACCCCTGGTACTTCTTCTTCTTTGGCCTGGCAACTGGAATGCTTGCCTCAGTAGTTGGAGTGGGAACAGTGGCCTGTTCACTGGATGCCTTGGGCACATAGACCGAAAGATCATTGGCATGCAGGTGTGACCTGTCACCATCTTCAACGAAGATGGCAGAGTTCATAGTTACCACTTTCCCATTTTCACTCAGGAACCTATAACCGTTTGTTCCTGGTGAATATCCCAGAAAGATGAGCAGTTTGGAAGTGGGGTCCCCTTTTTTTCTCATCTGCTTGGGGACATGGACCCATGCTTTGGAACCGAAAACCCTGAGGTGAGCCAAAAAAGGCTTTTTGTTGTACATTAATGAGTAGGTGTTTGGTCCACCACACTACTCCAGGTCCAGTTCAAGGTGTAATTTGCAAAGATTATGGCCTCTGCCCAGAAAGCATGTTCCAAATTAGCATCTACTAACAGACTGTCCTTCATTGTTTGTAGAATGCCATTCCTCCGTTTGGCAACACCATTTCCAGCAGGAAAAAAAGGCGGAATGGTGTAGTGAATGATGCCTTTCCTTGGTCCAGTTTTGGAAAGCCCTTGATGTGTATTCCGAGCCCCTATTGGATTGAATTTGGGCTATGCATACCCCATGCTGTGTTTCCACAAGTTGATAGAGGTACTGTAAATGTCCCAAAACTTCAGATTACTCCCACTTTGTAAATATGTGGCCGAATCTTGAGAAATCATCTACTACCATTAGGAAGTATTTCTTTTGGCCAAGTGCCTCAGGAAAAGGTCCCACCACATCCATGTGGATGAGTTGATAAGGCCTATCAGCCTTCCTGGTGGATGTCTTGGGAGTGGGAGCCACCTTGGACTTTGTCTGCTTGCATATAGCATAGTCCATGTACACCTTGCAAACTTTGAGCTCAAGGCCTCGGTGCATTTCTCCATATTCTTAATTGCATTGAAGCTCATGTGCGCTAGTTTGCGGTGTAGTATGTGCGCACACTTGTTATGGAGTGGTTTCCCTGTCTCTATGTGTGTGTTCCCTTTCTCCAGTGTTTGTGTATTGCTAGTTTCTCCCTGATCTGTCTGTATGTTTTGTAATTGTGCATCCTTACTTGTCTCCTCATTGATCTCAGGCCCCTTCTTCCTCTTAGGCTTCTTACTGGATACCTGGGAGATGGTTGCAGTTTTCTCCTGCCACAATGCTGCAATGCTAGGGTCATCATTAACTGACTCTACATGTAAGACTTACTCAGTGGGATGGGGTATCATCAGTATGCTGATGATACCCAGTTATACATCTCTGCCCCTGATCGAATTAGTGATGCCACCGAAGTGATGTCCCAGTGCCTGGAGGATGTGAAGATCTGGATGGGGACCAATAGGCTCAGACT
>JANHGC010001431.1:199368-217075 GCA_027560395.1 Boaedon fuliginosus | reverse complement strand
CAAGATACTTCCAATTTTACGCGGGAGAAAACCCGAATAACCAAAGACTTACACACACACACACACACACACACATATTACAGAACACAAATGGAAATAATTGTTCTGAAAACGGTTTTGCAGTATGACAAGAAAATGGAAATGACATGGAAGTAAGGAATGTGATAAATTGAGATCAATTATTTGATGTGATTGTAACCCAGGGACTTGTATTTTTGATCACATGACTACTGGGGACGCTGCAGTGGTCATAAGTGCAAGGACCAGTCATAAAACACTTTTTCAGTGCCATTTTAGCCTTGAACCATCACTTGTCTCAGCCCATTGGCCCATTCCTATGAAAGGAAGTTCTGTTGCTTTGAGAGTGAATGAAGAAGCAGGAAGTGGTTCCAAGAAGGCAGTTCTACCGACTGCTTGTCATCCCCTGCTGTTATCTTTTCATCACAGTCTTTGCCGTGGCTTTTCCCCTCTGATCCCCTTTATTTATCTGGAAAGTTGTTAGAGGAATCATGTCCGTGTCTTGTGGTTTGGGGAGAAGTAAGAAGAGCAATGAACTCTGTGACATCGTCAAAAATAAGCTTTTGTGGACTAGTGGGCTGTAATCCATAAAAGTATATCCGACGTTGTACAGTCCTTGACTTACGACCACAACTGAGCCCAAAATATCAATTGCCGGGTGAGACATTTGTTAACTAAGTGTTGCTCCATTTTATGACTTTCCTTGCCACAGTTGCTAAGGAATTGCTACACTTGCTACTACACAGTAACACAGTTGTTAAGTGAATCTGGCTTCCCCATTGACTTTGCTTGATTGCAAAAAGTGATCACCTGTGACACTATGACCGTCATAAATACGAGTCAGTTGCCAAGCATTTGAATTTTCATCACATAACCATGGGGATGCTGTAACGGTTGTTAAGTGTAAAAAATGGTTATAACTCATTTTTTTGAATGATGTTGTAACTTCGAACAGTCACTAAATGAACTGTTGTAAATCAAGGACTACCTGTAATGCAATTTATTTGATTGAAGGATGCCGCAAGAGCCTTTATGGTCCTGTGTCTTTGTTGATCCTGGTGTGATCTTTCTTATACATATATCTTTACATTCTATAACATTGTCTATGTTTGCACTTCTAAGTATTTTGCTATCATAGCATTTGAGCAAACTTTTAAGCTTTTAATCAGAAGAATTAATGTTACAGTTGGGATAAATGTAAGCCTAGGAGTTTCAAACGTTTTCAAGAGTTTCAGAAGTTTTAAAATTAGCTAATTATCTCAGATTGAGTTACTGAAATAAAAATTCCCTATCTAAATTGATGACAGAAAGAAAACAGGATTTCATTTAAAGTATTCATCTACATTCATACTAATTCCCTTTACAAAAGCCTGTTGTAAGCTAAAACTCTTAATTTCCTGGGACCAAACCCTATTAAATAGAGTGAAATACTTTTAAGAAAACCAGCAGTTGAATTTGACTTTGCACAAAATATTATGGAGTGAAAGAGATGGGATGAAAAAGCTTTTCTAAATCTAATCAGTGAATCAATCTGAAAAAAACTTAATTCAGCTAGCTGCCATCATTAACGACAGTTGATTTATATTGATTTCATGCAACAGCAGGAGAGAAAGAGAGGGAATTGGCCTTAGAATAATTTTAGAATAATTATTCTTTCTGCTACAGCTTTTGGAGAGGCTTGTCAAGTACTTGAAGTTTTCAGCAGAAGAAGAGAATGGCCCTCTGTGTAAGGGCTTCTGTTACTGGTACATCTGCAGTATGTTACACCTCACCTGAATAAAAGTGAAAAAAGAAAGTCCCAACATCAGGTCCCATTTACGCCACACATCACAGAACTGGAGAAGTGATCCTCAGCGCAAAATGAGGAAATGTCAGCATAAACTGAAGGGGGGGGGGGAGGAAAGGTTTGTACAGAAAGTTCTGTGCATTTGTGCAGGAGCAAACTACGCATTCTTTCTTTGCTCAAGGAAGACAGCATATGGTAACAGACGTTTTACTTACTAGCTAGATTTCCTATTTGTAAATTTTTTGCAGCTTTTATTCAAACCTAATGCACTGTCCATAATTTGAGTTCAGTCCTAACAAGAAAGCATATTTCTATGGATGTGAAGGATGGGGATAGCCTACAGGATGCAGTATCTGTAGAAGAAGCTTCCAAAGGGCATCCCACAGATTGGCACAGCAAAGGGATCATTAGATCCCAAGCATTTTGAGAGGCGCTACTAGTGATCCATGGTACGATGTTGCTAAAATTCATGTGAAATATATTTGAGGCCATTATAATTATTTTATTTATTTATTTATTTATTTATTTGATTTATATCCCGCCTCTCTTCACCCAAAAGGGGAACTCGGGAATTAAAAAAGGGAATTAATAGGAGCGGGGAAATTGATAAGCCAATTTCATAATTGCTTAACCTGATCCTTTGCAAATGTAGATACCTTGCAGGGGGGGTGGGGTGCCTCTTTTATTTCCTTTTGCATTGGTGAGGAACTGAAAGCCAAAACCTTCCAGTTGCAGATGGAAACGCTAGAACATAACAGCATGCTAGAATGTAAGTGAAATGCCTTTGTTTATTTTCACTGTCTCCAGGGTAATAAAATGCATTTTTTAACTGATTTGTATATAAATCATGGGAGGGAAAAAGGTGATCATTCCAAGAGCATCTTTTAGAAGCCAATGTTCAGTAACAAGAGTTGCTTTTCCTCTGTTGTACAAAGGGGGTTGTTGGCATTTTAATTTTGTTTCTAGAATAGTGCTTGCTGTTCCACAGACACTATTTGTTCTGTCTTTTCTTTCTTTCCCCTCCACATTGCTTATCTGAATATATATGCCTGCCCTTTGCTCAGATTTATGGGTTGGGGCAGTGCTATGTGTATTTACAGTCTCCTGACCTGAAGACCTGGAGCTGAACAAGGAAAGGAGGAAACCGGGGCCTGTTCCATAAACAGAGACAGATATGAGGGGGAGGAAGGAGGCACTGCTAGCACTTAACATTTTTAACTTCTTGACCAAGTAAAGGAATTAGTGATTAGATTAGAGGCAAAGAAAAATGAGAAATACAAAGAGATTGGGAGAAGAAATCTGCTCAGGATCTTGGGTGCATTGTGTTAGCAGAAAATGAAACCCAAAATAGTTTAGTAAAGTTATTCAGGCCATCTTCAAAAAAAAAAAAAGAAGAAGAAGCAGTTTTATCACAGTATAAATTTCAAATGCATTTCAGATGTATAGCTTTCTCTTATAAACCAAACAGATCCTTTGATAAGGGAGAAAGGAGAAATGCAGTGTACAAATGCAAACTCTATACGATCTGTGGTTTGATCACTACGGCACATTTTGTATTTAATGTTGGAGATGTTTGGTAAATCAAGGTTCAACTCAGATAATATGGGCTGAAATAAACTAATCCTGTAAATGGCAAAAGATGCAAAGTGACTAAAATTTGAATTCAGAAATGGAGTGTTAATTTGGAGAACTGCAAATAATGTAATAAAAGCCTTTCACTATCATGAGGAATAATTTGGAGGAAGTGCTAAACAAAATGGTTTGTTTATTCCTTTTTTAAAAATTTTAAACAAATTAATGGATAGGCTGAATATAGATATATTAATAGATATACTAATTTTATGTCTGTTTGCCACCAAACAGATTTGTATATACTTTAAGGTGAAAGCAAGCAACCTTAAATGAATTACTCATTCATTTCAAATTGGCACAATTCCATTGAAAATCAGTTGTTTACACTTTTGTCCTGTGTTTACAATAATCAGTTCTGGGTTTTACTGTTTGAGATAACAAAGCTGTAATCTGCTTATCATCTATCACTGTAATTTTTCTGTGTTTATTATTTGTCTCCCACCTTTATTATTTTACTCCTTCCTCCTCCTATTTTCCCCACAACAAACCTGTGAGGTGAGTTGGTCTAAAACAGAATGGCCCAAAGTCACCCAGCCGGCTTTCATGCCTAAGACAGGACTAGAACTCACAGTGTCTTAAATTGTACTCAAAACAATTATTACGTACACTATAAATTTATCAGGGGAAAAAAGGTAAATAAACTTTTTTGCCTGCAAACTTTCATCACATTGCAATACAAAAATTAATGTAATGAAAGCCTTACACCATCATGATGAATAATTTGGATGAAGTGCTAAACAAAATGGTGTTTGTTTATTCCAAATTGTTTATTTTAAACGAGCCAAAGAGGAGGCTGAACTGAATGTACTTATTTTATGTCAATTCTTTCAAACAGATTTGTATATACTTTAAGGTGAAAGCAAGCAACCTTAAATAAATTATTACTTATTCATTTCAAATTGGCATGATACCATTGAAAATCCATCTGATTCCACTGAAAATCAAGCTAAATGATAATCCAAGATTAAACTTTTTTGACATAGCTAGAAATATAACTTTCAGTTATGCAAAAAAATTGAGAAATGTCTAGTTGAAAAGAGCAGATGAGTAACTACTGTAAGACAAAGTGGCTGAATAAAATAGTGTAGGAGAAAAATTCTACCTAAACATGTTATTATTTTTTACATTTTCTAATAGCCCTTGGAGCTTCTTAACTGGAACTTTTGCAGCTCCTTACTGGAAACCAGACTAAAAACCCAGTGGCATAAGGCTCCGTCTCCATGAATCTAAACTCGAGATGATTTAGCGTTCGCCCTATTCCTTTTTATGATTATTGTTTGTGCTGAACTCCTTTGCCAATTCAATAATTTTGCCACCCTCCCCCTCTCATATGGTGTAGCTTCTTACAACCATCCATTTGGCTGCAACCCATTTCAAGCCAAGGTCTATCTATCTCATTCTGCCCGGGGAAGGGAGGGACAGAGGGGGGATAAGAAGAGAGAGAGAGAGAGAGAAAGTACCACAAAGAACATGGAAATGAATTACTCTATTTTATGAGCCATAAACGTTTTATGCATTTTGACAGTGAAACAGGTTTAGGCAGCGAGTTGACACGCCTTAAATAAATAAGTGGGATTAATTCTCCGCTTCTTTGAAACAATAGACGCTCGCCTTGTTTGGGCTGAGAGCTGCCCCGATTGTTTCCTGTTTGCCGGTATGATATCGATACGACGGCTGCTTTTCGGGGCAGCTTTCCTCCGGGGGCCTGCTTGCGCCACTTCAGATTTTTACCCTGTTTTATCAGAGGTTGAAGAAGGGTTCGAGACCGGCTCGCACCGCCACCGACAGCCAAGGACCCGGCGCTGGCGTCTGCTTTGCCTGTTGTTTTACTGCCTGACCTTCGGATCAACTTTCACCCCCGACCCAAGGAGACATTTATCACGGCAAGAGGCTGTTTAACACAAATGGTGCCCATTCCGGAGGGGAAGAGAATCCGAAGATTTCCTTGTTTGTTTGTTTTCGGCCTTCCCTCCACCTCTGGCGCTCCCCTTCCTGGAGAATTGGCAGTTTGTTGCTGTTTTGTGCATGGATTTCTTTCTTTCTTTCTTTCTCTCTTTCTCCCCCCCCCCCTTCCCCACCCGTCTTTCTCAAGCACCACAGGTGAAATCCCTCCTCAGCAGCTGGCTTAGGAAATAATGCGAGGGGAGGCCTTAATGAGCAGAAAGCACCCTCAGCTGGAGATAAATAGATGCAAATGAGATGCACAAACAAAGGCGCCTGGACAAAAAGAAAAATATCTGCAATTCCAGCGAAATGCTGCCTGCAGCTAGAAGATGAACAGCTTTGATAAAAAGGGTAACAACAACAACAGAAAAAGCACTTTTGTATCCGCCAACTTGTTTTACACTGCCATAGACCATTGCCATTGTAACCCATCCGGCACTGCTTCAACCCTCGTTTGTAAGAGGCACAAAAAGCATCCATGTGCTAGAGGGAGGGAGACACAGACATGTATGGAGCGGGCTGAGTTGTTTTTTCTTTTTCTTTTTTTTTTAAAAAGACTGCCAAGTTTATTTCTACCCGTTTTTCCTAAAGCCATTGCCGATCGACTGCTGCTTTGGGGTGCGGATTTCATTTGTGGGTCCACGTTGTTCTGGGAGGATTAAGGATGCTGGGTTTTGCTCTCTCTAAGTTGACAACTCCTGAGAAGGAGGGAGGGAGCTGGGGGTTGAAGCAGACACTTGAGCATTCACAGAGCAGCGCCCAAAACAGCCTGTGTTGATGAAGGCAATCACGGCAGTAAAGCTAATTCAAAAACAGACATGTAACATGCTGATTTTAATAAGCTTTTAAGAGGCAATTCCCTAACTTTTAAAAGTCTCTCCTTCTAATTGAACGTCTGAGGTTCAGATAACGCCAAGCTCCACCATGAAGGTGTCTTTCCCAACAAGCACGAACGGCCTTTGCCTCTGGTCCTGGGTTCAGTTAAGAGGACTGAAATGCTGGCAGAAGGATGTTGCAGGAAACCGCTGGAAGAAAATTCTCAGGAAGCCTCTGCATAACTCCAGGCGTTATTGAGCCACGCCAAGTTTATTATTCCAAGCGGAATTTTGCTTGGGAATCCTTATCGTTCTCCATCTTTACCTGTATCATATTTTAATTTCAGACCAGCTGAGGGACAAGTGCTGTATTTTAAGTCTTGGGTTTAGGTTTTAAGTTAAAATGTTTAAGTTAATTTTGAATGATCGTTGAATAAACAGTGTATCATTTCATTTTAACTTAATTAATTTGTTCAGGGGCTTAAATTCATCTTCTGGGTTTTGTTTTGTTTTTTCTATAAAAAGCAACAAAAACCCAGGCATTTTTTCAAAAGTGTATGTTTATGTTAGAAAAATGTTAGCTTTTGCAATATCAATTGCTATGGGGTTTCTTTCTTTTTTTTCTAATTATCTACTTTTCGAGGAGAGAGAATGTTTAAAAATATTAATCACAGCTACAAGGGAAAAAGCATGCGACTGTATAAATATATGTGTATAATATTTTCATAGTATGCAATCCTCTTGCATTTATCACACTCTCCCATTACCATGGGAGCTGCAAGAGTTAAACCTGGTTCAAGGAAGGATCTCTTGCAGGTTGAAGCCGCTGCATTATTACGTTCAGTTGCTGCTGTTTGGAAAGGGCAAACAGCATCTTAGGCACAGAACAATGAAATTACAGCTGAGATTTTAGGTTAGCAAAAGCCATCTTCCGCAGGCTTTTATGATTCATTATTTCCCATTAAATACAGTATTAGAAGTGTACACCAGATAGCTCATGCTTACTGCTCTCAGAGCACATTATCTATATTACACAGGCCTGGGGAGCAGAATTAGAAAACTTTTGGGGAATGAGCAATATGTGTTTGCTGATAGAAGTACCATATGGCTCATCTTCATCAATTGCTTTCATTGCAGCTCAGATGCTGGAGAAATTAAAGTTTTATTTGATGTGGCACAGCTTAATGAACTGTCTTCTGTTAGGAAAATTGAATATGTTTCCTGTTCTTTGAGTGCAGAGCCCTCATGGTTTGGGGTTGATGAGGGATGCATTATGGATTGTTTATTGAGCATTTTGAAAACAAAAGCAAAATATTGAAGATAAAATTGGTTTGCGTCACAGTGATCTTCCCTCTTTTTTTCCTTGGGTTCTCCTCCCCTTTTATTTGCAGTTGGCAAACATGCTTATTATTTAAATGCATTTGGTATTCTATTGATATCATCTTTTGATGCGTAGTTTGATTGCATTTCTTCTATAATCCTGGGGTTTAGAATTTTTAAAGCATATGGTAAACCAATCAAATCAAAAGGAAATGTTTCTTATGAGCTTGATTGCTTAACTTTTTATGATACTATTCCACCCCTCCTTCCCTCGGGAAGTTTTAAATGCTTCAGCAGTTTGTGTTGAGATCTGCTTTCTGTTAACATACTATGCCAGAAATGGGACAAAAGAAAAATCAAGGTGACTACACAGAAGTCTGAAAATGTCTGAACATTTTCCCGAGCAGAATTGAATTCCAGAGCAGTGTAATAAAATCACACTATGTGGTTAATTTTGTAAGGGGGTGGGAAGACAATGTGAATTCTTATCTAGTGGTCTACTTTCATTCAGATTAATTAAGTTCCAGCACTATAAAACTTATACTCAGATGCATTTATAATAAAAATATAAAATAGTTAAAATTACAAGAAGCAAAAAAATGTATGACGTTTGCAACATAGCTGTAATATTATAGCATTAGTTGATACAGACATGTTTTAATTTGGTTAAATAACTGAAAATGTTCTAAATACTTTGCGAATCAGCTTTGGTCAAAGAATAAAATTACCCTTCCTAAATCTTTTCTTCAGTTATATTTCAGTTATAAATAGATATGTTGTTTTTTTAAAAATCAAAGTTGAGCCATTTATTTTTTCTACTTGCCATACTAATATGTATACATACACACTCATGCTAACAGTCTGTCAGTTACATCTGGGGTTTTGTTTTCTTTTTGTAAAAGCTGGTAAATGTTCTTTTTGTAAAAGCTGTTTAACAAATTTGTTTTGGAATCTACATAGTGCCGATTGGAAGAAGTATTTCTACTATGTTTATAGTTTTTAACCAAAATTTGCATTTGTTTAGAGAAGCTTTGCCACTACAGGGAAGCTTGTTCTAGGCACTAATTGTATCTTTTCCTCAATAAACATTGTATAATTACAGAGTATTACATCTAATCTTGGAGAGGCAATGAAAAATATAAAACCCGTCTTGATTTTTTTTTATTCTGTTCTTTGAACAGCTACCGTACCTTTTTTTGTATCATTAAATATTAAGTCAATGATTCAAACAGCAAACATATGGAACAATTGCTTCTAGGAAGCGTAAAAAGTTTGTTTTGAAGTAGTGCTATTTCTTATAAAAGAAAATGATGTACTTTATAAAACACAGTTTCATGACAAGTGCCTCCTTTGAGGAACACCATTATGCATTGTTATCAGCATGGCGTAATTTGACTGTTGACAAAGTATCTCTGGCAGTGAGAATGAAAGCAGTTAGAAGTGTGTCGGATTGTAATCAAGAAGATGCTTAGCTGTGCAACACTGCATCTTGAGCAGATTTGAATCAACATTGCCTTGAGGGGACATGCGATACAGAAAAAAAAGTCCATTAATTTTTAGTGAGAAAATTAGAGTGGCACTTGATGAAGTGAAATTTGACATGCGTTAATTGCTCCACAGCTCTTCTAATTAGAGATTTTCAAATTCTTTTACTCCTGTCAAACTGATGCCACATTGTCTTAGTGGTCAAAGAGTAAAACTGCAAATTGGTTGGATCAACATGAAGCTGGGCTTCTCTTCTGCACAAGCTTAGTTTCTCTTATACAGGAGGAGGAACTGGGTGGATGTTCTGAGGAAACATAGCCAAGTCATATTGCTCTGTTTTAATGTTGGCACTCTGGGGGGGATTGGCCTGCTTACAAAAAGGATGGGATCTTGAGAGGAGGAGCATCATTTTATTATGTATCTTCACAGTAAACATAAATTTCAGTTACTCTCATCAAATCAGAACTCAGGGGGGAAAATATCATATCCTGAATGTAAAATACATGTTTTACGCTCATCCACAGCTCAGTAAGGGTGAATTATTGGCACTGAAGCCAGCAGTGACTTACCGGTACATTTACATAGTATTAGTAATTAAAATAAAACACCACCACCGCTAGCAGAGACACACACACTAGAAAGTGCACAGATCCTTGCTGCTTTTTAAAATATTCTTTATAATGATTTAATTATATGTAATGAAAGTGATATGTTTATCTACATTCCAAACACAAGTCTGCTAAGCCATGATTTTATGTATTGTAGGCCATGGTAAAATAAGTTATCATGAAGATCACCCCAATTAAAATAAACCAAGCTTTAAGCTCATGCTTTTCTCCAGCCCTTGAACCCTTTCTTAATTCATTACCATATTGAATTTTTTTTTTCAATTTTCCATTTTCTAGCAATAACAATATTACTGGCAGGGCCATGGCTTGATTGGAGCTAAATTACTTGTTACCTGCTGGCATTTATTTATATGGCATTGAATTATAAAGCTTTGCTATTGTCATGCCTTGGGCGAATTATTTATGACACCAGTAATAGGAGTAATTGTTATTGTTGAAATTACCTGTCAGCTCCCCATAGCAGTGGCCCTTGTCCCACTGACAAATAGTGACAGGAGAGAGGGATCTTCCACGCATCCTCCTGATGACTTCTCCTCTGATAATAAGGAGTGCAGGGCCTCTGATAATTTGCCTGTCACTGTAGAGTGTGGCTTAGGGAGAGTTGGCCAAATTGTTGTCATTCACTTTGACAAAGGCAGCAAAATGCTCTAGAGCAGGAAGGTGGTTTATCAAAATAAATGAAATGGCTTACACATCCTTTGTTTGGATTCTATCCTCCATATCTCCCTTGCCCCACACACACACACACACACATACATAAACACGCCAGGCTTGGAATCGGGGAGGGGGCATTGTGTGAGAATTGTAAAATTGCTACACATTTCTTATCGCACTCCCTGATTCCCTAGGAAGCCACAGTAGGAGATTTCAGCAACTAAGCTAAGTGAGAAATATTCTCGGAAGATGGATTCCCTCCTCTGCCCGTGGTTAGTTACACCAAACTCAATCATTATAAGCCAAATGGGTGGCATTGGGGAGCCAGCTAATTTGTTATTCTTGTATGCAGCCATCTCGATGTGTTATTTCCACCACCTCCCTCCACACCCCATTTTGGTTTTCTTGGCTCCCCCCCCCCGCTTTGCTCAAACCTCAAAAAACAGCTTTTAGCCTTGGAACGTCCATAGTGCTTAGCCTCTTTAAATCATGTCTGCTTTAAGAAACCAGGATTCTCACAAGACCATGAGATGGCTGCGCAGAAATTAGTATGTTCTCTAGAGAAAAGACTTCTGCCTTTTAATAAGCAGGGGCTTTTTTCAGTCTCGGGGAATTGGTGCTTGAAAAGGAAGCAAAAGAGCTTTGTTGCACAGCTAAGACTTTGGATATTCTTAACACACCTCCTGGAAGCTTGTAACCTGACCGGTAAGGTTTAAATGGCATGGGTTGGAGAGAATGGGTCTACCTGCTGTCAGAGATTCTTAGCCAATGTAATTGTGTTGTTACTGTGAAAGGCTATCCAATTTTTGCCAACACAGTTTCCAGCTTACAGCTGTCAAAGCTTATCGTACAGTTATGATGTTCCAAACAGGATATCCTTATAAAATCCCTTTTGTGCCAACAGAATAAATTGGACTGAAATATCTGATTACTTGTTTTAGCCCATTATTTTGCAATAATTACCTGAATCCGGGTCTCCCCTCAGCACCTTTGGCTTTGCCTCAAGCATTCTGCAGTCCTTCAACTTGTCATTGCCTGAGGAGGAAAAACTCTTTAACAAGTCACTGTTGTATAATTCTATCAAACTGAACAATGAGGTTTTGTGGATATAAATATCTGCAAATGAGAGCAGACTATGGGCATGGATCTCAATCATATATTTGTTTACACAAATTATGCTTCCTTCTGTTCAGAAATCGGGTTTACATCATAATAAAGTCAGTGGCAGGTGTGGTATCATTCCTTTCCATTTGGCTCAAATGAGATTGAAACCTTGATTTCACAACCCTGCTAATTATGCAAGCCCATTTAACTATCTATAGAACTTTGGTGAGAGGATCTGCTGAAATTATTAGAACTAAATATTCCTAAATTCCATAATTAACAGATTGGCAATCAGACTACCTGACAGATAAAATATATAATGAGCAAGAAACTATTTTTTTTTAATCAAAGTGACCAAACGCTATTAACTCTGACACAGTGAAAATGAAATGTACTACAGAAATGCAAATAGTTTTGTATGGGAGAAAACAATGATTATAATCCCCAAGTTTTGTTTTTTTATAGACTTATCATATATATTTGATTAAATGGCTTTTTTAAAAAAAACTGGCCTTGTCCAAAGTATTGGAGATTTTTGTTTCCCTGATACCTGCACAATGAACAGGTTACTTTTTTAGTAAATGGAAAAGCTGAAACTCTGAGGAGATCAGGTAAATTTTTACAAAAAGAAGTATGATGATGAAGGTTTGGAAAAATTGATGTGATTCCAAGGGGTAAAATAAAAGGGACAACAAGAGTTTGCATATATGTGCACATGCGCACGCAGACACACATAAACTTGATATGTTTCAGTGTTTCACTTAATTGTACCATTTATATCTTCTGTTATGTTTTGTGTGGATATATAAATAGTTTGGGATTCTCCTTTCTCTAAAGTGCAGCTAAAATGACTTTATGATTAAAATCAGCTTTCAAATGCATTCAGAGCTCAACTTTATTCTCCTTCCTCTTCTCTCTGAGACAGGCAGCCTTCAAATGTCAATTCCATCAAGTGATAAAACGCTTCTGAGTGAGCAGGATAATTTAAACGTAAAGTTTTACATGCATACAGAAACATGCACACAATGTGTATCTCTAAATGAATGACAGGAAATCTATTTTTTCCTTCCATGTAAGATTTCAAAATCATCCATTCTTGTCAAAGGAGGCTGGAGAAGTCACTTTTACTGTTCTAAATAAGGCAATGTAATGTTAAAGGAAAATGTCAGAAATAAATCTGCGTGGATTAAAATAACATTTCTGTGTTGTGTCACTGCAATGGCCATGCTTAATTTTTTGGTATAACATGGTTAGCTATGCCTTGACTAATGTTTTATATATAAACAAGCAATAATTATTATTAAATGTTGTAGATTGGTCTGGATGATAGTGCACAGTACTGTATGTTTTCGTTTTGTTTTTTATCTTGTATCTCTTCAAGAGAGACTTTTGTTGGACTATAAAATAACTCATTAAAAACTTTATGTAATTTAATACAATCGTGCAGCTTGGAAGAAAAGGGAGTAGGTGATGATGGTGTTCCCCCACCCCAAGTTACTCCCATGTTATTTTTTGAATAAACTGGATTAACTGTACTTAGAATAGCAGATAAGGAACATATTTCTCTTGCTTGAAAACATTCCTGAGGATTTCTGCAGCCTTTGCAATGAATGCATTTAAGCTTTTGAATATACACTTTCATACTTACTGAGTTTGGGAGCATGCATATAATGAACTTCCAGCCATCACTATCTGGAATAAAAAAAAATGAATTAAAAAAAAAACCCTACAAATTTAAGTTGTATTTTTCCTTAACTTATGTTTTGACTCTAATAATTGATATAGCTATATCTTTTACAGGCTTCCAAAGCATCCATTTGAAAAATTATAATAGGCAGGCAGGTATCATGTCTGCTTTTAAATAAATGGCAAGTGGATTTCTATGAACATTTCTTCCTCATCTGCCCTCCAAAAGTGATTAAAAAAATAAGCAAATGTCCTCTTAGACTTTAGAGATTTTCTGCCTATTCCTGATTATCTTTATCATATCATCTTTTGTTTAGATTATAACATTAATTGGATATGAATTTATCAAGAATATTGATTTATAAAATGCGTTCATTAATTACAATAATAGCTGGTCTTACAAAATCATTTAAAGGTTTTTAATATAACTTAGACATCCATAGATTTACATTATGGACAAAACTACAGTTTGAACTGGCTACCAGCAGTTAATGAAATCCTTGATTTACATTTTGCTTATGATATTAAGTTCTGCCTTGCAGAAGTATTTACATTTTATCATTCTACAAAGGAAGAAACTTGTTTAAAAAATTAGTATTTTGTTTACTAGTTCCTTTAAGAAGGAAACTTATTTTAAGAACAGTAAATTTAATAGTAAATTACAGGACAATATCAAAATAGTCTTTGGCTTTATAGTTTAAAAATCCCAAAAAAATGTATTTTGTTAATTCTGATATATTTTATGGTTTTCCTGGACAGCTGTACTCTAGGCATATATACAATTTTATCTTCACAGTGAAATGTTTTATTAAACTTGGAAACATTGTCGCAATATTTTCCAAAGAAGAAAATCCAGAAAACACCCTGTCTATTGGCACAGATTTAGTCAGAACAGAAAATCATAAACCAGTGGGCCTTTCTGTAAGGTTGCGCACAGGCGATTATAAGGAACAGTTGGATTTGGGATGTAATCTGCAGGGGGAAAAGAGACCTAAAGCCATGAGATAAGCAAGGCCCAGGTAGACAGGATTTCAAAATGGCTGGCATTACACAAATACCTTGTGCGGGGAAGGTTGATGTTGCTTTGGTTTGAGGGTTTTTGAAGTGTTTGATTAGGGTTTCTTTCTTTTTGGCAGCCTGTGTCCCTGATATACTGCTGGGTTTTGTTGGTGCTGTTGCTGTTAACTAAGGAGGCCTAAAGGCTATCTGAGAAGATTAGGTTAATCTGTTTAGTTAAACCATTGTAGAGCATCCTTTTGAGTTACACAAAGTTTTTCTAATGCTGAGCTTTTTCTGATGCTGAAATGTTTTTATTACTGACAAGATATTTACATATTTTTACATTTGGCTTGTTCTGCTAATAAGCGGCTTCTTTGGATATATATTAAGCCATTTCACGATTTAAATTTATACCGTCAGCACTACAATGATGTTGTCAGCTTTCTTTTTAGATAAAGCATTGCCTAAATCCTAGTTTCCACATAAATTACTTTTAAATATAAAGTAGGGTCATACAACTTGTTTCTTCATTAAAGTGATTACTTGGAAGCCTTCTTTTTAATAGAATTTTAAAGCATATTATTTGTTCTTATTCTTGAGGTATAGAATTAAAAAAAAAACTATCCTGCATTTGGAAAATGAATAATACGTAGCAGGTAAGAAGGTGGTGGGCCCCCATTACTGATAAAGGATTGAAGAGTGTAGGGTACATTTTATACTGTTTGTAGTAGCTAAAACTAGGACAGCATTGCTGAAAGGACAGATATGGTGAATGCAATTCATTGGCATTGTTTTGGATCCATATTGCATAGCGGCCACATTGCAGATTAGCTAATGCAGTTCCACTCAATGTTTATTGTCTGAAGCCACTGGTAATATGAATGTCTTCCAGTTCCATTCATTCCACAATAATGTAGATTGAACCTGCCTTACCATCTTCATGAACTATAGGTATTTAGAGTTTTATTGTTATGAAACTACCCAAAACTACTTACAAAGACCACCAGTCATGCCTACTTATGGCTAATCAGGTTTTGCCATAAACATGGGATGCTGCCCATACACAGAGGTCATTTAGCTGGATTCTGTGAACACTTCACATCTTGATTTCTGCCTTATATAGGCAAAACTTGAATAAGCAAAATAGTATTGTGTTTAAGTAATAAACTTTATAGACATAGCTATATAGATTTTGCTGAACATCAAAACTCTAATAAGCAGTATTCAGACATTCTTTGTAAGCTAAAGAGCTGTGGTGGCGCAATGGTTAGAATGCAGTACTGCAGGTTACTGCCAGCAGTTCGGCAGTTCGATTCTCACTGGCTCACGGTTGACTCAGTCTTCCCTCCTTCCAAGATAGGTAAAATGAGGAGCCAGATTGTTGGGGAAAATATGCTGACTCAGTAAAATGACTTAGAAGGGGTTGTAAAGCACTGTGAAGCTATATATAAGTCTAAGGGCTATTGCTATATCCACTCCAGATATATAGCTCCCTAATCTTGTTATATACACTGATTCCATTTACCTGGGTATTGAATGATGTGACATATAGAAAAGATGACTACAAAAAATTTAAGTAAATGGAAGAATGAAGCAATGAAGAAGAGATTTCTGTAGGTTTGTGTCTTATATTTAAAGGATGGTAGCTTCTTGATCGGGAAGGAAGGAAGGAGAGAACAAAAAAGAAAGGCATGTATTTATGGTGGTTGCAGTGTCCTGAGGTCATGTGATCACCTTTTGCAAATTTCTCAAAAGCAAAGTTACTTAATAACTGCAATGATTCATTTGACAATTGTGGTAAAAAAAAGGTGGTAAAATGGGGCAATTCATATTTGTTGTCTTGCTTAGCATCAGATATTTTGGGCTTAGTTGTGGCCATAAGTCAAAGGACTACCTGTCCATAGTGGATAGAAAAGTTGTACTCCTTACAATGCAATCTTATGCATACATAATTTCCAGAAAATATGAAGCAAGCAGATGGACTTTTTAAACTCAAGCCACCTCGAGTTCCCCTTGACCGGGGAAATGAGGCGGGGTATAAATCGAACAAAAATAAATAATAAAATAAATAAATAAACATTTAAGAATGCCTTTGTGACTACTCCATGAAAGAAAAAGTTGGTGTAAATGCTGCAAATATTGACCACTTTGAAGTTTCCATGATCCCAAGAGTTCACAGACATGATTCCTTAAGCTCACGCTCCCACATCCTCTCAATTTTATATTGTGGAGAATGCCGAGGCAGTGACTAAAAGCTTGCATTCGTGAATTGGTTTCCCTTATATTATTCTAATAAAAAGAAAAGAAATTTTTTAGGAGGGAGTCAGAAAAATAGTACGCTCTTAATATTGTGCAATTAGACCATATACTTTTGTTCGCTTTATTTCATTGCCTATATATGATAGCCTAATGCAGGTAGGAGCTTCTCTGCTCATTTTTCTCTTTCTTGCCCCTCACCTTGGTTTCTTTTCCCTGTTGGTGACCTACACTTTTTTTTTCCTCTGGATCATACGCAAGCAGGTTGAGAGGTAATAAGAACCAGATGGACATCGTGCAGAAATTGCCCAAATGTGTATGAGAAGGTGGGGAGCTGTCAGGCATGGAGAGAGGCTGGAATTTTTCAGCAATAAAATGGGATTTATCACCCACTCTACCACAGTCATTGCCGACAACCGTTTACCTTGACAGAAATCCCATTCCAGTAGGCCACTCTGATGCAGATTTTTTTTCTCCCAAAGAGTGATGATTGGTATTTGTTCTAAAGCTCAAATGGCCTGCACTAAAGGTGAAGCATTAGGCCAAAGTCCTATATTCCCTACTGAGGCAAATGAACCTGCTAAAATAAGTTCCTTCCACAAAAACTGTGTAATTGAAACCAGAGTGAGAGAATGTGATAAATGGCCTGACCCTGAAGGAATGTTAAGATCATAAATTTTCATTGCGTTCCCCCCACTTTTTTAATATATTGATTATATTTACTATTTGTCTCAGAATTTTTCAACAAGCTTGCAGATAATCAGCCATTGTTCAAGACACCTTGCGAAGATATGGAGCTAAAGCATCATTTTACAGGACTTAAATTGAGCTTGGTTCTTAGGTATGCCTAACATGACCATATATAGCCATAGCTAATATTGCATTCATGCCCTGTGAATTGTCTCTAGGAGATGCAATTAAGTAATAATGGTGGTACCTAAAATTGTAGTGAATTTTATGACTGCCATAAACAATAGTTTGGCTACTTTTTGCTGTGATCAGAATTTATTTTGATGTTTTTGCAAGGGTTTATTTGTTTATACAAACCTATTAAACCTGAACATTGTGGTTCTTGCATAATGTTCATGTATGTATTTCACACTGTTAAAAAAAAGTTGGAAAAGGATTTAGGGGAAGGGGGGAAGACATAAAATCCAGCTTTTTCTCTTTCTCCCTTTCTTGCATGATCACTATTTTAAGGTGCTCTATTTAGTACTCAGAGGGATCAGTGGCTAAGACGCTGAACTTGTCGATCAGAAAGGTCAGCAATTCGGCAGTTCGAATCCCTAGCGCTATGTAACGGAGTGAGCTCCCATTACTTGTCCCAGCTCCTGCCAACCTAGCAGTTCAAAAGCATGTAAAAATGCAAGTAGAAAAAT
>JANHGC010001431.1:116539-128913 GCA_027560395.1 Boaedon fuliginosus | reverse complement strand
TACAAATATATATACATATATATATATATATACACACACACATACACACACACACACACACGTTTAATCATTGTTTAGGAGAGAAGTGGGCGGCCGCTCTGCAAAGACCCCTTTTCTCTACCGAAAGGGTCACCACTGCCCAAATGTCAGCGACTGGATTGGGCCCCACCGCATAACTGGACCTTGGGAGCTACCCGAAAAGACGCTGTGCAAATTACGCCAGGAAATTAAACAAGGAAGAAACGGTTGTAGCCGTTTCTTTTGTCTTCCGTTGTTTGTCTGGCAACAGGAGACTGTCCTACCTCTTTTTCAACACACTTTAGGCTAACATATCCGACCGAGTGTGTATCTAATGATTCTGGAACTTTTCATTTTAAAGGTATTTTAAAAAAAAAAGCAGGAAGGAAGGAGAGGAAGGAAGAAATGAAAATTCTTAATAGCATTTATTCTCAAGCTCATCGTTGCTTTTTCATTTGATTAAAAAAACATCAGAACTAATTGTTTTAAATGTTTTTTTTTTAATCAGAAAAGCAGGTACTTAAATCCATGCTGGGGGTCGAGGAGAATAAAAATAAGTATCTGGGAGGAAAAGGAATCGCGTTTCTCTGACGTCTAGAAAGGACATAATTTATTTGTCCTGGTCTCATTACCATTGTTGAAAAAGGCTTCGTAAACAGCGAAAGGGGGAGGGGCAGGAAAAGCCAACTTGCAGGTCATTTTGCTCCTCCCCCCCCCATGTGTAATCAATCACTGGCAAAACAAAAAGCGAAAAATACTGTAAATATTCTATAGATTAAAATGCAAATAAAAGGTAGAATATGAAGCATTAAACATGACAATCAAACATTTAATAACTGTAAATCAGGAGGGGTTTTGTTGTTGATGCAGCTGTTGTTAATATACGTTAATATAAAATTTGTTCTATAAATAATTTCTAAGCTGAGAGTGATTTTTCATTATTTTAACCAAGATTTCCTGGCATGAAATATTATTTCTCCTCTCTTTTAAAATTATTCTGGATGAACGTCTCACTTTGATTAATATCTTGGGGGGGGGGGGTAGGGAGAAGGAAGAGGAAGTCCTCCGAAAATGTAATTCAAACACAGCGTAACCTTCGCATACCCATATCAAGCCATTCTTTCGAAATGCAGCCAAGAGTGCTTCTGTTTATGTAGCTGCACTACTGATAGGAAGGCGGTGGGAGAACGATTTGGATTTATAAAAATAAGGAGAATCTCACGAAAGTGACGTTTACTTTTACTTTCAGACTGAAATAAGAGCCAAAGGAAGGTGCAGCTCCAAAGCTGTGAGAAAGACCTTTTAAACCAAGCAAGCTTCGCCTGGCGGGTACCTTTTCTTCCAAAATGCTTTTATTCTTTGTTCTCCCTCAAAAATAAGAAAAAGAAAAAGAAAAGAAAAACTAGGAGTTGTGTATGTACTGCTGCTGGCAATTTGGCAAATTTTCACTGCTAGTCTAAGTCAAGGACATTGGAGTGCAGAACCTACTCAGCTAAAATTGGTGCCCGAGTTAACATGATTACCTCCCCTCACCATTCAGTGAGAATAGGTGCAATTCTGTGTGTACGCGATCAATTCCATCCACTTGCGACGGTTCGACTTTGAAGTCTAAATACAGCCCCCCCCCTCTCTTTTTGGTGCGGGGGCGTGGCGGTGTGTGTGTGGGGGGGGGCGTGATGTTGGAAAGGAGAGGCGCCTTCTTATTTCTTATTGGGATATTGGGGCATATTTCTATCTTCAGTTAAATCTCCCTCTCTTCTCAGCCAATGCATCCTTAATAAGTCTTGTGCCTTAATTCTAAGAGCATTTGCACGGACTCGGGTATCACAGAAGTGAAGTTGGCATTTGGCAAACAGGCCTGGGGGACACCAGATTAAGTGGAGGCGTGCATGCTTGGCGGGGGCGGGGGGTGCCTAGCCAAAGCGGCTACGACCAACTGTCAGAGTGAAATTTAAAGCTCGACCAAGGTGGGCATGGGAGTTAACAGTTAAGTGCACTACGGTGGTCAGAAGCCATTTTTTTTTATCTAAAGAAAGATATGCAATTTTATCTAAAGAAGGGGATTGAAATCAAGTAATATTTTTCTTGAAATATGAAATGTGTAGTCTCATCCATCCCATCCCAAAACCGGTGGGCGGTGGGGAGGGGGAAGGATGGTTAAGAGAAAGATGATCCAATGCAGAAAAGAGTTCGGATTTACAAAAACCTGCGTTTTCAACGCGGCAGGACCTTTTGGATGCTCCTTCGTTGCCCGGGCTGAACAAACATCCTTGGCCCCGTTGAGAGATCGCTGCACGATCCCGAGAGGGCAATTTAAAAGGGGGAGCAGGAATGACGCGTTGCCATCACGGTCTTTTCGGTTCCGTTGAAATCAACAGGACCGGCGGTCAAATCAATAGGTTTACAACAAGTCCATTTTCGGCTCCGCAAAAGCACATCCTCACACCCTTTCCGTTCCCACTCCTTCCAACCTCTTGGGTTTCTTTCTTCGCGGAATGTCCTAATCTCACGCCCGAGCCAAAGTACCACTCTGTTTAGCTAGCCAGGATTATTTATTTCTCCCCTCGCCAGCTGGTAACGGGGTCATTTCACGTGGATGAGCTGGGAAGGGAGGGTCCCATTTTCCAGCTTCGGAAGGGCAGCTTGGGTTCCTTTCTACTCAGGTAAGGGGTCGAAACAGCGAATCGTCAGCTACCTGGGGCGAAATAGTCAAGACGGAGAAGCTGGGGGGCGATCCGCCTTAAATTTGCAGTCCACATTCATTAAGCGGAAAAATACTAGGGGCAGAAAAGTGGGGTCTCGCTGGAAGGGCTAGGAAAAGAGAGCCGGTGCTGAAGATAGTTCCCGTATAGTGTGTTTGCCAATTACTCTTTGGAGCTCCCTTTATCAAGAGAAGAAGAAAAAAGGTAGCTGTAAAGAACGGTGAATATTAAAGAGAAAGAGAGAGAGAGAAAAGGTGAATCCTAAGTGCTTATTCACTACTTTCCTCTGCCCACTTGTGACAGCGGAGCACACTTTCCCCCCAGGCAGGACCATCCCTTCCTTCGTTGAAATGCAAGGCAGGGAGCGGTTCTGAATTTCAGCAAAAAGTTTACCCAAACCTTGGGGGAAAAGAGAGGAAAATGACGATTTTCCTTATAGAATCAGGTACCGTTCACCAGAATACCCTCCTTTACCCAACCAACCCCCAATTCAGAACAGCTCTTCTGTTTCTGTGTGGTGTGTGTGGATACACACAAACAGTACTTGTGTATCTCCTGACCCCACAATGCACAGTTCAGTTTCATTGATCATCTCTCCCCCCCCCACCTCCCACCTCCCCTTTATGAGATAATGCAATTACAAACATCAATAAGGAGCTGCAAGGGGAATCATTATGCGGTGACAGTGATAAATGACGGTGCAGAAATAGCATGCTTTTTTCGAACAATCCAGCCGCTCAGGGGCTTTGGGGGGCTGAACACAGTCACCAAGGAAACAGATGACATCCAAAATGGCACCAAAGGGAAAAAAATGAGCAGTCTTTTCGTCTCGGCTCCCCTCCCCTTCTTCCAAAGAGTTAGTTTTGGCTTTACAAACAGCTGCCACACAGCCATTTAGTTATTTCACACATTAAAGCCCTGGAAGATTTTCTCCGTCCACTACATAAAATACAAAGCTGCTGACTTGCTTAGGAGTTTATTAACTACTTTGCAGGAAGGGCTTCGCAAAGCCGCCTTTCGAACCTCCTGCTTCTCCGCCTTTGGGGACAAATATTCTGCGCGGCCAGACGGTTCGGTTCTCCCTTTTCACCTTCGCCGCCCCATTTCTCTGTTTTCCCCCCACACACACCTTTTACACATATCCACGCGCACATTTTTACAAGGGAAAAGTACCCTCCACCTCCTTGTAATAGCCGTGTGTCTTTATAAACAAAACAAAAATGGTGTGTGTGTGTGTGAGAGAGAGAGATCTTCCCGATAGTGACTGGAACCCCAGCAAAGTCACACGCAGAATAGGAGAAAACGCAGGTATATCACACGGGCTAATTCCGGGGGAGCGGCGGGGGGGGGGGGGAGAGAAGTTTCCAAAAAGGTTCAGATGCTTCACACGAACCTTCTCGAGAGGGGAGAGAGAGAGTGAGAATCGTACCCTTTTTGTCCTTGTAAGTCCTCTGATCATTCTTTTTATTAGCGCTTTAAAGCAATTCAGAGGAATTTCCTTTGCTGGAAAACTTTCTGTTCCCAGCCAGGTGCTTGCGCCGGAAAGTCTCGAAACTGGCTGATTAGCCGTTTATTTTATTTTATTATGTACTATCTGAAGGAGGAAGAGAAAAGCAAATATTCATTTAGTCGAACTAGAATTCGAACAAAATCTAAGCCTGTCCTCGGTTCATTTACCTTTTGTCAGACTCGGGTGAATCCACGCGTATATTGCCCACATTTTATTTGAGTTTGGGCTCAGAGAGAGAGGCGGTGTGATCAGCCGAGAACGGCTTCATTTTGTTAAATTTGCGAGGGAGCATCCATACCCTTATACAATCAGGTACCGTAGTCGCACCTGAGAAGTAAAAAAAAAACTACCTTCCTGAAGAAAGGTGCAATTTTGCGAATAGGGGCGCGACGGATTACTAAAGCATTGTTTTATCCACCCACGACCTCGCGTTTCGGAGGAAAAGGGGAAAATCTCAGCATCTCCTCCCCAAAGCGCACCGCATTTTCCTATTTCCATTTTCCCGCAACCGCCCCCCTCGTCTGAGATTTGGGGCAGTCGGGAAGAAGGGAGCCCTCGCTTCGGCTTTGTTTTCCGGGATACTTCAGGGACTTTCCACGGAGGTTGACACTTCGCTGGAAAAATCCGCGCGCGGTTTGAGGGGATTCCGCGAAGCCCACGCGCATTCCCGCGTTCTCGCGACTTTCGGGAGGCAAGCGGCCAGGCGATCAAACGTGAGGCGACAACTCTTGAATGGTCTCCACACCGACCCTGTTTTGTGTTTTTATTTTCCTGGCAGAGCCGAAAAGTATTCGCTCGGGCTCTCTTACCACAGCCACGCACGGAGGCACCGCGCGGAAACTTGCATAAGACGAGGCGCCTCGCGCCTCATCGAACGGGATGCTGCCTTTCGCTTCCTCGGGTCCCCGAAGTGCCCCCAGGGAGGGTCGAGAGTAGGCGGCGGGGACGTCTTTGTCCCCTTTTAGGGAAAAGTCCAAGGCCAGGTGGGCCCGGCCTGGACTCCGGAGTGAGGAGCGGAGGCCACGGAGACAACGGTGGGGGGGAAAGTGGGGGGACTCGCTCTCCCCGCGCTTGCACTTTCTCTGGGGAGGCTGCGGGCGGAGTGGGTGGCAGCGACAGACCCAGACTGCGGTGGCGGGTTAGGCGGCCCTTTTTCGTAACAGGCACGTATTCCCGACGACCTGCTCAAAGAGTACGGATAGGTCTCCCTTTTCCCCGTGGCCCGTTTCCTTCCCTCTTTTTTCGCGTTTCGAGGACCAGAGCGAAAGGAGTTTCGCTGGGACCCCCTGAACACTTCGTCCGGGGCGCGGAAAGAGTCAAAGTCCGACCGTGAAAAGAAAACGAAAGAGACCCCGCTGGAGCCGAGATGAGCCCCAATTCACTTCGGGGCGACCACGAGTTTGGTCCTTTCGGGCGATTGTTGGGGGGTTTTTCCCCCAGGCGACCAGAGTTGCGGCTAGGGAAGAGAACGGCGGTGGGGGGGCTACTCCCGACTCGAGAGCTCCGCCTCTTGTATCTGAGAAGAGAGCCCGGTCAGGGTCTGGTCAGTTCGCCTCCCGCGGCGAGGCCCCCTCCCGCTCCTCCCTACAAACCCCCGAGGGGACTCGGCTTTGTAACGAGCAGGGCACGGCGGGCGTACCAACGCGGCCAGCCTCGCTTTCCTGAGGGGCGAGATGGCGGCAATTGCAGAAGCGCCCAGGCTCGACCTATCCCCGGATGCCTCTCTCGCGCAGGCCACGCACGCAGGCACGCAGGCGCTTCTCCCTAGCCAGCACAGGGAAAGGGAAGAAGAAGAAAGGGGACGAGGTTTAAGTGCTGAGGAGAAGCGGCCGGTCCGTGTTATTTTGGGCCGGACCCAAAATAGTTTCTTTTCAAATCCACCGCCCTCACCCCAATCTCGGGACACGTGCTTGAAACGTTGTAAGAAAGCACCATTAAGCTTGGGGGGAGGGAGGGGAGCTCCAAAGACGTTCTCGAGAGCGGCCGTCCCGCTTCCTTCCCCTCCCCCACATCACGCACGGACCAGGCGGGCGGTTCGGTTTCTTCGTTTCTTTCGACACCAACTCCACATTCAGACACGGCCGCCGCCGCCACAAGCACCGACTGGGGGGAAAAAATCAGTCCAGAAGCCCCACCGCGCATGCGGCCTCGACCGACAATCTTTCGCAGGGAAGGGAAGGGAAAGCGGCGGGGGGGAGGGTTCCCCTTCAGTAAAGCAAATGCTTGAACAGAAAAGTTGTATTTTTTTCGGGGGGGGGAGTGGAAAATAGTTCCGCGCTTGGCCAGTAGGAATGGAAACGCACACACGCGCGCGCGCGCGCCCCTCCCGCGGATCGGCGAAGCTCTTCTGCGGCGAAACACCCGCGCCAAGTTTTCCTCACGGCTTAAAACGATTTCCACGCGCAACGGCAAGCCAATCCCTTGCAAGAATGCCCCCCCACCCCCCAAATTTTATTACCCTCCGCTAGAGCGGAATCTCTCTCTTTCGGGCCGGAGGTTTGGAAGGACGCGGAGGGAAGAAGAGGGGAATACCGGGGGAAAGCGAGGGGAGCGATTTTTTTTTCCAGATCCCCCGAAAGATGGCAGTCGAAGCTGGCGTTCCGTCTCCTTCGGCTCTGCGGCGAGCGGTGGCGGCGAGAGGCAAAGAAAAGGAAGGGAGGAACGGGAGGAGGAAGGTGCGAGACAACGGATCCCGTTTTCAAATGAATCCCTCCAGAGATTCTTCAGGGCGAACAACCCCGTTTCAGCAGCCCCCTCGATCGCGTCCTGCAACGCCCCCTCCCGGCCCTCCGCCCCCGGGCCGCAAATGGGCCGAAGCGGCGCGAGCCAGAACTTTCCTCCAGCGACGCCCCGCGCCCGGTCCAGTCCGCGCCCCCCAACCCAAAACCCCGACACGGACCTACGTTGATCTCGATCGCTTTGCGATGGACGGAACCAACTCAGAACTTTTGATTCCCAGTTTTTTTTGGGGGGGGGGCGAGGGGGAGCCGGCGGCGAAGGAGAACCAGGCAGAATGAGAGTGAACAGCGGCGCCTCCCCCCCCCCATATATAGGGTAACTGGGTGTCCAAAGAGAGAATAATCTGTTATTTATTTTCCCCCTTTACTTCCAACAAATCTAAGAGGATGAATTGCGGTCTGGTTGCCAAAAAAAAAAAGGGGGGGCTAGTGTGATAAAGAGGGGGGGGGACCCAACTTCTCTCCCTTCCCCCAGCCCCCCTCGCTTCTGTCGCTGCCTTCGCTTTGAATGTGGGTAACTAGGAAACAGCCAGCAGCCTGAGAAGGCGGAATTTCCAACGTATAAAATGTTCTTAACGGAGCCATTGAGAGTGTGCAATAAGGCGTGAGGGGGAACTAATCTCTCCATTTAAATGTTTGTGGCAATTTTATCTAAATGAATTTTAATGCTAAACGAGGGATAATTCCCTATTTGTAACCCGTTTACTTCTCTTCCCTTTGCCTGTAAAAGCCGTCTAACATCATGTGACGAACAATAACCCCCCAAAAAATATATTCTTTGAAAGTATTATTCATTAATGTGCTATCATTGCAGCTGACTTCAGAGTGTGGGGATGTAACCCCCAAATGTGATTGCCTTGGTTATATTTTTCGAGTAAACAACAACTGTAAATGAAGGGGGGAAATCTATTAAAGAAAAAAATATATATATTTCCCCTCCAAAACTTCAATAGCAGCACATACACTTTTTGCTCCACCCCTGAAATAAAAAAGATGGGCAAGGCTATCAAAACCTAACTTTGGCAGCAAACGTATTTCTAATTTTTCTTGGTATTTGCAGGAATAAGAAAGATATAACTCCCCGGCCATCTATAAAGTTGGAAGGAGTTTCTTTGCGGAGGACCGGTATTAAACATTTGATTTTCTTAAATCACTGATTGGTGGGCCGTTTCCTAGACAGCCACGCCCCTCCCTCCATTAATGCAAATGACGCGATCTTTGTTGGAGTGTATCCGAATCACTATCTGCACGATCTAAGTGGCTGTTTCAACATCAGTGCAACTTAAGGCCTTGTGATTCTCGGCCTCAACAGATACATCAGATAACAAAATCCCCCACCCCAATGGAGAAAGTAAGCAAATAGTAATTAATTACTAGCAACGTCACATACTGAAAACTGCATGCCTTCCACTAAGAGAGACAGAGAACTCAGAAAATAAAAGGACTGGTATATATATGTACATGTGTATCTCGTACATGCAAACGATGCTGTCTTATCAACTGGGTTTTCTTTAAACATTTGAGATATAAGCTGGATAGAGTGGGAAATATGCTCTCCAAGGGCTTCAAGCAGTAGATAAACCAATCTATCAAACTTTGCCTAGTAGTCACCAAACAACTGGTCTCCCTTTTAAATCTAAACAGGGAATTGTTATGGTGGTTTTATGGGGTGACATCTGTGTGAATGGCAGACATCATCGTTCTCACCACGGAGGCCTTTTGTTCCTATCAAGCAGTTTACCATTAAATCTTTTTTTAAAATAGGGGTTTTTTAAATTAGTTTGCCTTAGTGAAAGTTTCTTTTTTTCCCCCATGCCCTTAGGAAACTTTTTATAGCTGTAATATTATTTAGAAGAAAATTATAAGGTATTGTAAATCTAAGCATGTTATTTGGTTCTAGTTAACCAGTTGGCTACAGAGCAGAATGAATAACTATGCTGGAAAATTGGTCAGTATTTCTCTCTGTAACCATTTGCAGCAACCACATTTGTTTTGGAACATTAGATTTTTAAAGTGTAACATCTTTTACTAGAAGTAAATGCACTAATTCAGGTATAAGAACTGGCAATTTTTTTTTTTTTTGGTAATCAACATTAACATTTTGAGGAGTAAAATTTAACTTACATCCTACAGTAATTTAATTCAAATAACAAATATATTACATCACAGCATTCATTAATCTTGAGCAGTTGGTTCTTTTTTATTTGGAATTACTAGCATCTAATAATAAAGATTTGAAAATCATTTGAAAATAAATAAATAGGACTATGAAAGTTCACCATATAAAATACTTTAAAAAGTATTACTAAAGCTGCCTAGTGCTAAAATTATTTTGAGAGAGAGTCTGGAATAATTGATAGCAAATTGCTACAATTTTAGAGGGCTTGGGCAGAAAAATAAAATTTTCAAGCAGTTGAGCCAGCGTGACAAAAATAATTTGCTTTTATTTTAGATTCAGTTTCATTACTGCACTTGAACTACTACAGCTGGGCTTTGAGTTATTGTACAATCCAAACAGTTTCAGTCAGAAACTCTAAGACTTAATGTGCAATGATTATTAATAATAATTAGCTCCTTGGTTTCTTGATAGAAAAAAGGCTATCAACAAGCATTTGTTTAACCACAACAAAAGTATAATTAGCTTATCCCACTTAGTAAATCTGTATGCATGCCAACTCATACCAAACTGCTACTTTTACAAAAAGAAAGGAAGGAAGGAAAGAAAGAAGAAAGAAAAGAGAAAAAAAAGCAATAATACAGTTCATTTTTCCAGTCCTTTTTGCACAAAATTTATTTACAATGTATACATATATGCTCCATGATGGGACTATGGAAAAATGCACGACTGATGCTTTGCCGAAAAAAATAAAGTCAACATAGTAAAAATAACTCTTCAGTTCATGGTTTGAGAGGCATAAAACAGGAAGTGATGTAGGTGGTTGCTGCTGCTGCTTCACGGGGATAATGATGCTCTGATGTGACAATTAAGATCAAACACACTTTTCTCTTGGTTTCCATGCCTCCTCCTACCAGTCTCCTTAAGACATTGCCTGCAACAGCTGATTAATCATTGTTGAGGACTGCAGTTTTTCCCATCCTTCCCGATTTACATCTGTTCAGGCCAATTCAAATATGGCGAGTAAATGAATTAGACATGCAAATTCACGCCCCAGGCAGGGATGGGGGGAAGAGAAGGGGAGAGAGAGAAATAAAGAGAGAGAGAAAACAGAAATACAGAGTGCATGGCTGAAATCCTAGGATAGAAGAAATGTTCTTCTGCCTGACATAGATATTTTAATGCTCTAAAACTCCTGCAAATAAATCTTTTTTGTCATTTGCAGGATAACTAAGGCTTTTTTTTTTTAAATGTAAGGAGGCTTCTGCAGGAAGTGAAGAGTTATGGAAACAACACACATAGTGTGGAAAAAAATTCACATTTTTTTTCTTAAAAAATCTATAAGAAAGAACGTAATATGGATAACAGAATAATAGCATTTTACAATATTCAACTCTGTTGCCTTATATAGTTATTTTTCTTGTCCCCAGAAGTTGACTTCAGTTGGTGTGTTTTTCCTGCTTTTCAGGGTCCCTATAAAGACAATCGGATTGTTCCTTGGTCCAAATTAGATGCCAAGAATGGAACTCCATTAAGTCATTGTAGAACGACAATATTTCAAATTTGCCGTTCGTGAAAATAAAAGTATATTCCTTTAAGCTACTGAGCATGAATGTCCATCACTTGTCCACTCATTGCTGGATCTCCTGTATTGAGCATGGTGGGGCTAGTCGCTGACATCGGCATTCCAGAGTGGGGTGGTCCACCATGCATCATCATGGCTGGGTGGTGGGGGTGTCCCGAAAGGTAAGGATGCATGGGGGGCCCGTGACGCAACTGTGCTGGATGGGGGGGCATCTGGGGTGGTGTGTAACTTGGCTGTCCCATTGTCATGCCCATTGGACCACCCCGAGACACATAATCCCCTGGCATACTTTGCAGTCCTGGGGGGGAAAAAAGAGAAACTTGTGAATATCAGCTTGGATTGATTGAAATACAGCAATCCTGTTTACAGGTGGTCCTTGTTAAGCAACTGCCTTTTTAGCCACTATTACAATGGTGATGAAAAAGTTACTTTACTGCCAGGCTTCACAATTATGACTTTCCTGTGAAGCAAAGGAAAATAGATTGTAAGCATAGATGCAATGTCACCTTGTGACTGCTTCACTTAACAACCGAGTTGTTGGTCCCAACTGTGGTTGCTAAACAAGGACTGTTTCTAATCTGGCCTTTTCTTAATGATTTTGTATTAAAACTATGCGTAGAGAATTGAACCATTGGAAAAACAACCCAGTCACACATATACTAAAACAAACGTTTGTGTATAGTTCCCTCCCGAAAGAGGATTACTCTAAGAACTGGAAGGTAATATTTTGCAGAGTGGACAGTATAACCTAAGCCTAATGTATAAGAACTCTGTGAACTATATACTATGAAACATTTTCAATAAAAGAAGCTTCTTGTCTGTCTGTCCTTTAATAGTCTGTCAGATACAGGCATGTGCCCCACAGAAAATAATATTTGATATGGACATGTGGGCTACAGAAAATGTTTGACATCAGTTCCTGAATGCAGTCTCTTTATTTTCTCTGTGGGTAAAATATAATGAAGTAGGGTTCTTTGCAAGAAACAATATGGTGTTCTGAGAAGGATAAACTGGTTTAAGTAACTTCAAACATCATGCCTAGTTTCTTTTTTATTTAGGCTACAAGTGGATTTTTTTTAAAAAAAGTGCCGAGGCACATGGCCTCCTATCTTGCTGAAATTGATACCATGATAAAGGATAGTTTCTAAATCAAACCTGTTGTTTTAAAATGCACAAAAACCAATAACCGATATCAATTAATTCCTTCTTTGAGATTGTTTTTATTGGAGGGGAAAAAAAGTAGAGCTCAGTCAACCTTTCAGTGATTTTTAAGAACAATAAGAAAAAAAAATGGGCCTAAGACAATCAACCTCCAGCTTTCGGTGGGCCTCTGCCTTCTGCATGGATTGCTGTACTTGATGGAAACTGACAGATGTATTGTTTCTGAGAGCTATAAGCTCCATAATCATCAAGGGTGAAAGGCATAGCTCTATTGCTAAGTAGGTTCAATTGGCTTGAGTTCTAAGTAATAGTGCACTGTGAATTCTATGAACACCTTAGAATCAGGTCTCCAGACTCCAGCAATGAACCGCTGCTTAATCTAGCCTAAAGGAACATTTTTGAACTAATGAAAATTGGTTATAAAATATACTGTACTCACAGCTGTTTAATAAAAAAGGATGATTTTTGTAATAACCTATTAATTTAATTGGCCACAAAGCATAAAATACATCATTTAAAATTTAATTGACCTAGAAAGTAAGAA
>JANHGC010001431.1:69527-83699 GCA_027560395.1 Boaedon fuliginosus | reverse complement strand
ACATGGGAAAAGACCCGATTACACCAAGACTTACATACCTACACCCGTGAAAATCTACGAAAACAAATATATATATAAATATATAAATAATACTTAAATGCGTTTGTATTATATTTGTAACAATAAGCTATTTGCTTCCTTTAAATACATCATAATTATTTAACATTGTCTTAACGGGAAAAAGGGGGTGGATTTACATAGAGCTATAGTTTGACCAGCTGTGGTTTTTAATATGCTTTTATGTATAACTCTTTCTGAATCCCTTAATTACTGACTTTTTCACCACTTGGAAAAGAATCAGTATTTAGACTTATGCTGCCAGGTCTTTTTCTATGCTCCTGCACACAAAGTAAGGTAAGAGAATATACAATTATTCATCTTGTTATGAACAGTGAAGCTGAGGTGGGTGGACTGAGCAGCAGAAGATAACACTGCATGGAAAGCAATGGTAGCAGCGGGGAAGAGGAATAAGTGATAAGGGTATCATCTCATACATACCCCTTTCTCCTTCACAACTGAGCAAATCAATTACTTTTCATAAAAGATGTCTGCAATATCAACCTGACGAATGCCTGAGTTTGTTAACTCAATTTAAGAGTGTGTCACAAAAACTTCGTCGAAATGCAAGTAGTGGTTGGTGGGAAACTGTACCAAAAGACCTGCCACTTTTCATTTTCTATATCCTTGATACTTTTTTTTTAAATTGTAAGAAAATATTATAATATATTTTACCTCAATTATTATGTGTCTACATGCAGGTGTCATCGAGTTCATTAGCAGCTTAAGCTGTCCCTCCATATTTCTTCCGTTCCTTCACATTAGAAATCATAAAACATGGAATGATTTCTCTTCTCAAATCTAGAAGCTCATATTCTGAATATTTTGATAGGCTTCATGGAAGCCTATCTAACTCTGTGTTTAACTCTAGTGTACATGTTACATTAGATGGAGAGAGAGAGAGAGAGAGAGATCTGCTACTATCCCATTTCCCACGACAGCCCTCTCCTCACTAATGCCAATAGGTGGGCTTCAGAAAAACAATTTCAACCTCAAGGACAAGGAAAAGAAGCAGATCTAAGTTGAGCTAAATCAGTAATGGCGAACCTTTTTGAGTTTGCGTGCCAAAGTGCCCATGCGCACCCACAATGCAAAGTGTGCATGACTTGTGCGTGCTCCCCCACCCACTGCTCATGCATGCACGATGGCAGGGTTTCTAAGCCCGAAAAACAGCTGAGGCACGGTATAGCTGAGAAACAGCTAATCAGCGCTGCCACGCCTATCAGCTGAGCTGGATGTTTGAAGCTCAGCTGATTTTCAGATATGCCGAGCCTCAGTTGTTTTCAGGCCTATAAACAGATGGGGTGGTTGCGCACGCATGCATGGGGTTAGGGGGATCACAGGGTTGTGCAAGCATGTGCGGGGACCGGGGGATTGCGTGCATGCGCAGTGGCACTGAGTTGGGTGACGGCTCACGTGCCAGCCAACATAGCTCCGCGTACCACTTTGGCCATGAGTGCCATAGGTTTGCCATCATGGAGTTAAATTAAAGAAAGTAAAAACACAAGGGAGAGGGAGGAGCATGGAAAATACTGACCAGCAATCTACAGGTGAGCTCACTAAAAAACAAATGGTGGAAATCTGAGTATGAAATCGTCATGCAAGTGTTTTCATTTATTTGGATAACAATGATCAACTAGTTATCACACTAGTTCTCATAAGAACACTCTTTTAAAAGAGGGGTTGCCTGTTGCCAGCACCTTTCTAGATAAGTGAGTGTATATAGAATGTTGGAACAATCTCATTAGCACTCTCACAAAAATGGCTACATGAATGAAAAGTATTTAAGTCACAAAATACCTGATTCAAAGAAAGGAAACAGGAGGATGCTCTCCATTATTTCCTCTCATTCAGATGCTTATTTTTTTCCTTCTTCTTCTTCTTTTGAATCAAATTTATATAAAGATGCATCTGAAGTATATGCAGGATATTGAATCATTTTTGGAAACAAAGACTACCCTTCTAGTTGGCATTTTGTTTTTCAACATGCCTGCTTCCAATTGTTTAACCAGTTAAAAGAATAAAAAAAATGTAACAATAACAATAAGCAAAGCAAAACAAATGGGCCCTGGGAAGGGTCCAAATGCATGCTGACACTCATGAGCATGGAATGGCAAGGAAGATGGACATAATGTTTCCATAAATCTTAGTAAGGTTTCTGGAAGCATAATGCTAAAATTGAAGAATATAGGGGGTGATTATAACATAATGTTTAAGTTAATCCTGCTGGGTCTTTTCACAACCATATTTTATATTCTTTTCCTTTCTTTCCCAATGACTACTACATGCTTCAGAGTTTGATCAGAGAGAGAAAATCTTCTGCTTCTAAATCCTAACATTTGCCTTAAAAACTTTTACTGTTATTTGAATTGTTATGTCAGATTCAGAGCTTAGAAACGTTTGTTTTCTCATTGGAAATATTTTGTATAAATTGCAAACTTAACATTCGAGCTATAATGTTATAATATTCCAGGGTTTCGCTGATTTAAAATAGTTGAAGCATTTTGAATTGTTTTAGCAGTCTTGTGATTTTTATATGCCCCCCCCAAAAAAAACCTTGAGAGAAAATCGACATACACAGATAACTTACATTAAATTTGAAATATATCAAAATAAATTCTTTCAAGTATTTTCAGAAAGCATTCTGAAAAATCTTCCCTCTCAAGTAAATTTCATGCATTCACATATGCCATACTGCAATCATTCATAACTGATCTACACCCAAGCTGCCATTCTGACTTCATTTAATTTCTGCTACATTTACTAACTCATCAGAATAAAAATATTCATGGTTGTTAACAGGTTTTGAAAGATTTAAACAAAAACAAACAAAAAACCCCCCAGAGAATTACAATCGAATCATAAATGTGTCAACTAAACTAGGTAAAACTAGTCTATAGATTAGATTTTTCTTACAGAAAAAAAGAATAATTGTACAGTTCTCTACGATATAGCTGTTAATTACTTTCCTGAACTAAATTATGTTAACCACTTGAAAGTATTTTCCAAAGAACAGGCAAAAAGGGCCTATCCAGGGGTGGGTTTCATCCGGTGTAACAAGCGGTTTGGTTGGTTTTTGTAAAAAATAAAAAAATGGGGGGGGGGAGCCTTCCCACATCACCACATGCTATAGCTACCTTTATTTGCTCTGTCTGCAGGACAGCTGATCAGTGTGCGCCTCAGCTGATCGACAGCACCTAGGAGTTTCTGCAGGAAGTTTGTTTCTTTAGAAAACAAACTTCCTGCAGAAGCCCCCAGGCAGAAAAACAGCTCAGCTGTGCTCCAAACAGAGTGAGTAAATATAGTGTGTGGCAGGTGGGAGGGCCCACCCACAAAAAAAAAATTGTTTGAATTTTTTTTTGTTTGTTCACAAAAGCCGACTGAACCGGTTCACTAGAATTGGCCTGACCTTAACAAACGGTTGAGTTGAACCAGGCCAAACCGGTAGAAACCCACCACTGATCACAGCTCATTGGAAAGACACCTGGAGAACAATCCATAAATCTAGTACAAGGCAAACCTAGGATTGCTAATAGGTGCCACTACTAATTTGAGATAGCTGCCTTGGGCATATCAACATCTTGAGCTTAATTCTTCCTTCTCCAATTGCAGAATATATAACTGGCACCATTACAAATTGATGACTTAGAATTTGTGTTAGAGCTGTGTGAAGTATTTGAAAGAGGTGGAAATCTCACACAAATTTTTCACACATTGTTCCAGACCGTCTGCATGTACATGCACAGAAAGTGCTATACTTGTGCTAACATGTTTTGCAAGCACATCTTTTGGATGCTTTATACAGTCCTAATTTGCACAGTGCTTTAAAAATTTGTAGGAGTTGTAAACTTCATTTTAGTTAACCACTTTCTAGTTTATTGCTTTAAATTTTATCTTGTCAACTGTTTCATAAGCTGCTATAAAAATATTTTAAATTAATTTAACAGAGGACTTAATGTATAATGTAATATAATCCAACCTCTAAGGTAAATCTATATGATCCTGCCAAATTGAATTTGGAAAGCTAAAGGTTGAGAGAGAATGGCTTGCTTAAGGCCACCTTAATTGTTTGATGTCAGAGAAAAGATTCATACCTTGAACAATGAACACCTATAGTCACAGGGTACATAATTGTTCATGAAACATAATTATCCCTGTATTGGCTTGTTTTAGCACAGCATCTGAAACCCCGGAGTGCCGGCTTAAGTTGTATAGGTGCTGACAGTGAAGCTCATTTCTCTTTCTCCTTCCAGTGTCTTGCTCTTGAAAGTCGAGGCTAATCTAGGGACACTCCAAGACATTTTGCTACCTGAGGCAAAATCTAAAATGCCCTCACCCTCACCAAAACCCTTCATGGAGAAATCATCCAGCCTGGCAGCTGAATTTTAATTCAATGTTGGCTGTTTCTATTTCATTTGCATATGGCAGAATAGTTCAGATGATACAGGGCAGGCAGTCCAGTGCATGTATAGCTTTGTCTATCTCCAATACCTTCTGGGCTTTTAATTTGGATACGCAAAGCAAACACGTAGTCACTCTGTCTGCCTAATGATAGGGCGGCTCTTGTCTAACCTCTGCCTTGGGAAACACGATGTTCCCGTGCAAAGAGAAGTACTCTAACACTTGACCAAGGGCTTCTCTAATATATATGCCCAATGCCAAGATTTTTTAGAATTTCAGCTTAAAATATTCAGCTGCTCAGGAGTCAGATTAAAAAAAAAAAATCCCGGAGACCAGCTGTATCACACAGGCTTTCTATTTGCACAACACTATTTAGAAATACTTCAAATTCATTAAAATGAAGTATTTAGGAAGCTATCATAAACCACATTGTTTTCCCTTAGGATATTACATGTTAGTCATACCCGGCATAATTGTTGATAGAATATTATCTAGGTTTCAAATCTATCCTTGAAGGCTAGAATAATTCACAAGCTTATAATAACATACAATATAGTTTATATATTTCTAGCCAATCCTGACTCAGGGAATATGACCTGTTCACTTCAAGGGAGCTGAGTTCTTCAAACAGGGCTAGAAAATAAAGCGGTACAAGCCCTGACAAAAACTAACTTCTAAATTCCTGCTATAACCAACATGCCTTGTCTCATTTGAACTCTGATGAACTCAGCAATCCTTTTTTCCCTTTATTTCTTGGCCATTCTATTTTAATTTGGCTCTTAATCCCTTTTAATGTGACTCTTAAATAACTCATGTTTTAACATTTTGTTTTAGGTTATTAAACCCCACCCTTTAAGAAAATATTTACTGGGTTATTTACATACTTAACACCACAGAAGAAACAACATTATCGCCGTTGATATAGAAGTAGAACAAAAATGAAACCAAATACAAAATTCTGATGATTCAAGGTAACGTAAGGGCCATATTTAAAAACTTACTTTCACAAGATTTCACAAGATTTATTACTAAGATAGGATTGCTAGTAGAAGACTAGAGATACCCAGACAGAGATACAACACTGCATTACAAATGTGCAAATGTCCAAATGTGTTCTCCCATTTATACAGAAGCAGACAAAACTATGATAACCTCATCATAAACTTTTGTCTAAGTTTTTACCAATGCATGGGTACAATATGCTATAATTTGCCTGCAAAGAGCCATTTCAACAAACTTTGTAAGTAGTAGCATTACATATTTGCAAAATTGCATACCCATTTGAAGGATCCACAAAGCGAGATGCAGACTTCCAAGCCAGACATGTTCTTACAATAAATCTGCATCACGTGTGTTTTTATATTCTGATGTCCTTATTAGTGATTAACACATAATTATTTATTATTTGGCATTCAAAAAAATAAGGGTAAATCAGTGCACAAAGCATTGTCTGATCTCATTGTTCAACATATTTAAAAGGCTACAGCAAATTAATCTCCTACGTCTGCTGTAAGGTCACACCAATTGATAACCTTTACAAGCTCTGATTATATGAGCCCGTCTGTGTCTTACAGATAGCACTTTGTGAATTAATCCTCTGAAGGCAAATATATTGTAAGTAGCTTGTTATCTCCAAAGCACTAAATTGAAGAATACATGGGATTATATTGACAGAAATTACATTTTCTATAATAAGAGTTTAATATATCTGAAGCCCCTCTCTTTGGTCTCTAGTCACTCTGTCTCTGTGAGAATGCAGGTGCAATAAAGCATCAAAACCAAATTTATTCACTAAAATGGATTACCCTTGTAATCAAAGTCTCAGCAATATTAATCTCTGACACTTTTGGAATAGTAAGAAAAGAGGGGGGAAATTGTCTAGATCTCTTTCACGTCACACTTGGAGCTTGCCTTAGCCATATTACTTCAAAGATTTCCATATCGTAAACACTAATCTGAAATTATTGGGACAATTAATTAGATTCACTTAATTTTACACAGCATTAGATTTCAATATAACTTAAATGCTGCTTCAATGTGAAGCCCGCCTTTCATATCAAGAACAAATGCAACACACTAAATTGTTTTTTTTTTAAACTGCATTTTCCTCCCTATTAAGAGCAGCTTATCCTATTAGAAACAACAAAAACCTATCATATTTTAAGAAGTTTTATTTTCCCTCCTAAACCTAGATTTGGGCCTTTATATTTCTGCTTGTTCTTTTTACTAATTAGCCCTATTAGTAATTATGTTAATCAGATTTCTCCCCTCATCGCTTGAGAGTCATTAAAAAGTTTTAGACTGCGCCATGTTCAACTGCAGCAATTCTGAAAAATATTGCATGAAACGGTACGCTTAAAATGAGTATGAAATAACTATAATGGTCAATTCATTTGTAATTTCCTAGCTGTTGAGAAATTGATTTCGTGAAAGGTAGTCTAAAACAAATCCATTCTAGCCAATCACCATACAAACACTTACAAGAAGAAAGCTAACTATTTCCACCACTGTGTAAAAGCCAATAGCGACAACCAAGGAGAACAAAATCACTGGTTCCATTAGCTGAAAGCATTATCTAGGGGCTCATGCTGGATTTGCCATCCTAAACTAGGAAAGAAAGTTACTAAAAGGTGGATCATCATAAGGCAAATCATTAGCGGCAAGTTGCCAGAGGCTGTAATTCTGATACTGGTAAATACTGAAGTATAATTACTTACCAATTGTTCACTTGAAGTATTGTCAGCCCTGTGTCTTGTGCCAACTGCTTTTTCTGTTCTTCTGAAGGGTAAGGGTGCTGTAGGACAAGTAAATATGCATAAGTATCTCTACCTATGTATCTATAGTGTGGGTGTTTATTAAACAGTTTTATTAGCCATTTTCTTGAATCATAAAAACATAGTATCTATAATTAAAGATGAAAATGCTGAGGTGTGTCACCCTCATAATTATTAATGGGCTACTACATCATATAATTAATGGCAGTAAAAGACAAGTCAATTATAATGATTAGCGAAGTGTAGAAAGAACTGCCTGAGATACAAGTACTTTGATACTAAATGAAGACAGTTGTTGTGCCAGAACTAAATTTTAACTCTTCTTTAAACGAATCATGCCTACTGTCATTTTCCGCATCTTGAATAAATAACTTCTTTCATATTCATGTTTTATACCAATGTTTGCCATATTTCTTTCTTGAATGCATTTTTGTTCTAATGATTCGATCCAGCTGTCTAACTTTTGATTAAAATCAGTGATTGTATACAGTGCTCCGAATTCAAATGCTGTTAAGGAATACAAATAGTAGCTCAGAAATCCCACTTTTGCTGGGAGAATTTCAGCACTAAGTTTAGGGAGATTCTTTCTTGCTTTTCCATAGCTTCATGTTGCATGTTTGTATGAATTCATTATAATGCTGATATCCTGATATATTTTAAAGTAAAATTATGAACATTTTAAGACAGAACTCAGAGGCAATACTGTTTTCAGCTAATTATTAGCCTAATTTGAAGTTTCTCTTTCAATGAAAAAAACATCACCCAATGTTGGCGTTGCTATAATCATAATTCAAAAAAGTTAAAAGATTTTTAGTTCTTAAAAAAATATCAAAGGGTGAATGCTTTCTTCACATTTTCTCCTGAAAAAATATAAAAATCATAACCACATCAACATTTTTAAATTTGCCTTAATAAATAAATATTGTGGCAAGTACATTGATGGGTTATCCAGGTTGTAGTAATCCCTGCACAATCATTTCTGTCAATATTCCGAGGTTATCTAGATTTATATATGGAAAAAAGGATTATTTTAATACTCTTTAAAAATGATGAAATTATTCTTAAGAGTATTAAAATAATACTAATAATAAATGATGAAATTATTCTTAAAACATACACATAATGACAAAAAAAACATTAACTGACAGATCCATGATCCGCAATGATTTTGGTTTTTATTTCCAAGAGTATTCCAAATTCTGAAAATTTATATTGTTAGTTGAAAGCCTACTCTTGGGTCAGTAACAATGGCCAGAAAGCGGGACGTTACAGCTTTCCAACACTGAAATTAAAAAAAGTCTGTAACAGGTAATAAAGGAAAATTTAAGCACTATTTTAGTAGCTTGACATTTTAAGACGAACTGCTATGCAGCTACAAGCCATTTACATGAAAAGACGCTTAGATGCTTTCTTTTAGAGAAATAGTAAAAGAAAATAAACATTGGAGACTTCTTACTATGCCTTACAGTTCTGTGATAAATGAGTCTCCAATGTAAGTGTTGCCAGTTTCTTACGTTCAGAGCACTGATCATTTGTCTTTGGCTTTGTTAGTATAAACCTTTGGCAGGCCATAATGCAAAGATTCACATTTTTAAAACAATACCCATCGATACAATCGGCTCTTCCTCCCCAATTATAGCTTTACCAGCAAAGGTAGCATGGGACCGATGGGATTCATTATGCAAGAAAAATGAAGAAAATTATCCCTCTAGGTTGGTTGTGACTTCCAACATTTTATCTGGAAATGTTGATTATGTGATATCCGAAAGTATTCATTTGACACTTGCAAGTTATTTACCAAGCCCTATTGTCAATGCTCACTTTTTCTACTAGTACTTATCCATTCAGTTCTAAGACAAGAATGGGCAAATTCCAATGATCTGGAACTCACTAGTTTGGGGGAACCAAGATTCATAGTATGGAAACTATATTATGTATATAGACATAGGATTCCATGTGTTTTGAGACGAGGCATATTCCGCTTTGTTTTTGAATTGTATTTATCTATTTCAAGGCTTACAAGATGGTGGAAATCTATACAACCAGGGATGGGTTCCTACCGGTTCGCTAGTTACCCGTTTTGTGGGCACGCTTCCGGATCGGCTGTCAAAAGCGCGCTGCGCGGTGACTATAGCTGGTGCTTGCAGGACACCACGAAGATTGCAAAGTTGATCCCGCGCACCGGTAGGAACCCATCCCTGTATACAACCTGCACTCAGAAATCATGGCTGTAGGGGCTTTGGATCACTTCAATCCCTAGGAACCTATATTTCCCGCTCATGCTTTACAATAGTTTGTTAGATTGGATTAATGGCCCTAGCTTTTGACATTATCAAACTGTGCTATCACTGAAGAATGGTAGCAGGAATTGGGTATGTCTAATCTAGTGAAAAGAAGGACTAGGGGCAACTAGGGTGTTTCAATATTTGAGGGGCTGCCACAAAGAAGAGGGGGATCAACCTATTTTCCAAAGCACCAGAAGGCAAGATAAGGTGGTTGGAAACTAACCAAAGAGAGAAGCAACCTCGAACTAAGGATAAATTTCCTGACAATGAGAACAATAAACCAGTGGAACAGCTTGCCTTCAGAAGTTCTGGGTGCTCCATCATTGGAAAAGAGACCAGGCAGTCAATTGTCTGAAATGGTACAGCTTTAGCAAGGGGCTGGACTAGAAAACCTCCAAGGTCCCTTCCAACTCAGTTATTGCATTGTCTTCTATTCACTGGGCTCATTTGGATCATTTTCTGTAGTATCGCAATGATTCTTAAATTTGAGATTATATTCTCAAATTGTTTTGCGGAGCTTGCAGTCAGATTAATGGGGCTTTATTTACTTGGATGTAACTGCTGCTTAATCTAATATCCAAGCTCATTTTCTTTCACATATTGCTTTACCACCTTGCGACAGATCCAGTTTTACGTAACTCAGCAAGCTATGCAGGAAGTGAGAATTTCCAAGACAGCCTCGGGCTACTGAGACTGAGAATTCTTTCTGTCTCCATGAACCAATTTTCAATTGTTCTGGAGCCTTTCGAAATAGACGCAAGAACAGATAAAATTAGCCATCTGAATAATATAACTACTGTAAACAAAACGCATGCACATACAGCCACATGCCTAAGTATACTAAAATATTAGAACAAAATTATTTCAAATTGTGGTATGTTTTCAGTCATCTGATCCTTTTTTCATGCTTCTCTTCCCTCCCCTCCCCCACTGTCTGGTTATTGGCTTAACATCAATGTTCAGTTTCATGAAAAAAAAAAACTGTAATTGCGATAATCACATGAAAGCCATTATTTCATGGAGATAATCTCTCCCAGGGGGGAAAAAATCATAATGAGGCTGGTTCTTTTTAAAAAAAATCCAAAATGTTTAATATGCTTGAAACATTAATTTTTATAATACAATTATTGTAGGAAGGAAGAATTATTCCTTCCACACTGCAAGAACGGCACTAAATAGACCAAGAATGAACATGCCACAGGCTAGGCCATGTTAAAAACATTCAAAGCATTGTTGATTTCTCATCCTTGAGGCAAGGAAAGCACATGCTACAGGCTACAGGAGATACAGGGCTGCAGCATAAGAATGGGTGATATTCCAGATAACTACTAGTTTAACATTAAAACAGTGGGAATTCATTATGCAGAGTGGCAGATTTTAATCTATCAGTCATTCTACTTTGCACTATCATCTGGTTGTTGTTGTTATTGTTTCAAAGGAGGGAATTCTACTTAAAATCAAGTCAATTATTAACATGCCACTGGTTTTAGCTAAGAAGCATACTTATCACCAAGATCACTTTGAGATATCAAAGGAGATTTGGCCACTGTTCAATAAACAGTGACTTGAGATCTTTACTTTTGATGTGTACATTAGCCTCATACCATTATCTCTTAAAAGCTTAATTATTTGCACACAATTGATCAAGATGGAACTTGAGAAAGGATTCACTCAAGTCTCTGGGAGAGCTGCAACACATTAGAAGAGAAAACAAAATCACATTTAGATTTTAAAATAAGAATTAGTGATTAGGACCATATATAAAGCAGAGCAGTAGCTAGAGCTATTTTTCTGGAATGTTTTTCACTTGACCTGCATTAACACTTTCAAATGGAGGAAAGCTATAAAACACTGATTATGTATGGTTGGATTTATGCTCTCTTCCCAGAATCAATGTATCTCCCTTCAGATAATGCATATTGAAAGAACCCAGTATGTATCTGTGTTTGTGTATGTGTCTGTCTGTCTGTCTGTCTGTCTGTCTATCGAAATGTTTCAAATTAAAGGTGAACAAATTCAGTTCAAACTTCACAACAGAATTCTGGTAGCAGCGACTTTTATGAATTTACTAGCTGATTACCCGGCCTTGCTCGTTTTTTTTTTTTAAAGAAGTATATTTGTGCCACAGTGTTTGCGGGCCTTTTGAGGCCCCTGGCACCCCCTCCCATGTCTCTGCTCCGGCAAGGCTGTCTCTGGACTAAGGGCAGGGTAGGCTCTAGGCCAAGGGCAGGCCAGGCTCTAGGCCAAGGGCAGGCCAACTCTGAGGAAACACAGCCAGGGCTTGACAGAGGCACTGGCTGCAGCTGGCTGCAGGTCTTCTTAAGCCCCCGCACCCTCTCCAACATCGTAGGTGACCTTACTTGGCGGGGTGGGCTGCTCCGTGTGTCTTGGGCCTGTTGCCGCTGGGGCAAATCTGGAATTTATATGTATAGAACATGGTGCCTCTGAGGTTTGAATATGGTGTCTCAGTCAGTTTGAAAACTGCACATGCTCAGTAGAGAGTTGCTGCTTGTTCGTTAAGAGAGTCCTCTTTACCCCCCCAAAAAAGGGGGCAAAAAGGCCCCCTACCCTTTGAAGACCCCAACAGTGCTGATCTTACTATGCTTTGCTACCTATCTGCCAAGTTTGAGATAGATTGGTGCAGAAGTGAAAATTTGTATAGAGCATACATCCCATCCCTACCGCACCTCTCTTTTATAGATATAGAATAGATTATTTATTCAACATGCTTGTTGATGTCATCCCTCCATCTTGTTTTAGGCCTCTTTTGTGGACACTTTTTATCAAGTGAAATAAATTCTATGACTGCCTTAGTTATACAAGGCATTTCAGAACACATTGTATATTGCCACATTTAAGGAAACAAGGAAGGCTGATCCCAAGTGACTTGCAGGGGAGTTTTGGCAAATTGAAGACATCTCTTGGAAAACAAGTGCCGATAACCCCAGCTAAATTCACAAGCCTCATTTTCTAATCATTTTTGGAAATCACTCCTTAAAGCTATTAGACACCTTCAGAATGACAAGTTTTAAATGTTATCAGGGTGAGCTTATCTTCAACTCTGACCAAAAGAAAAATAATTACAAGCTTACAAACTTAAAGAATTTTAAATAAACAGCAAAAAAGTTAAATAACATTTTGATCTAAGAAAGTTACAAGTGAATTCAAAGTCCAGATAAATTTGGAACATTGACTTTTACTATACGTTTTTGGAAATAACTATAAAACTGAATAGCTTCTCATGGGAAGCAGACTTATTCTGGATAACTTCACTGTTGTAAATTATTACAAAGATAAGCAACTTTATGATTTTAGAAACTGGACACTAGAGGGGTTTAAAGCATCTAAGCAGAAGGGAAAAAACAGAAAGATGTTCTTTGTGTTAGTTAATATTGGGACTTATTAAATGGCACAAAACATTATCACATCAGAAACATTAAAGGAGATACTTGAAGAATGGAGCAGAAGATAGTAACTGCAATATCAACAGTGTTGGCAATGATATCTGCTTTTATGAATAGACTATATCCAAAAGATGTTAATAAAGAAGTGACAGATTTAAACAAAATTTTATCTGAAAAGACAGAGAAAGTACCAAATATAGTACTACAAATAACAGGCCAAGACAATGATTGGAAAAACAATGCTTGATATGCAAAAGAAACTGCCTTCAGTTTTAAAAATGAAAAAGGAGAAACAAATGATAAATAAGCAGAATGACCTGAAAAATTATTGGGTTTAGAAAAGAGGTTTGTTAAAGCCTCGAAGAAACCTGTGTGATCAGATAAAAAATTAAAGAGAAATCAAATCCTACAACAATATTTGAAGATTAAGATTGTTAGAAGTAAAAGGAAGGAACATAATGTTGGTTTATTTGATCAAGCTTAAAGTAAGCTTTTTTATGGGGGCAGGGGCCAAAGTTCTGGCAAAGTTTTTAAGACCTTTTTCCTGATACCAGGATTAAAAAGTTGACTTTTACTGGATCTGCTTTTAAATAAAGAATGGGATATGAGAGAAAGAGATATTTGTTTGCAGTATGTAATTTATAGGAGAAAGATGAAGTGCTATTAAATTTATTTAAATTTGTGGTGAATGTCATTTGTGGTCATTTGTGGTCATTTCTTTATATATTTCTTTTCTTTTTCTTTTCATCTTGTACTTTTGCTGTTTTTTTCTATTCTATTCTCTTTATGTAAGTTTAATTTGTGTTGTAATGAAAACTCTTAATAGAAATTATATTTTAAAAAGTGCATGACTCATTCCTTTCTCAGAGTAAAAACAGAAACGACTGCAGCACCTTAAAGTCATTATTTTAAAAGCTTCTGTGCATCACAGCCCTCTCAGAATAGTGTAAACAAATAAACAGTTGAAATGGTACTTTGCCACCCAATTCCAGAAGGTTTCTGCTTGAGTCTCACATGGTTTTAACTCTTATACACTTTCCTTAAAAGGATCACATTTGTAATTTAGAGGTGCTCATTGATCCATCTTTGTTTTAGAAGCACAAGTGACCTCTGTAGCCTGGAAGCCTTTTACAAGGTTAGATATCTGAACAGAGATAATCTTTTTTCAGATATCCTTGCCCTGGTGACCCTCTTTGGTGTACTGTAATGTATTGTATCTACTATTGGCCTGTTGTTGGGGTTGCAGAAATT
>JANHGC010001431.1:40448-69427 GCA_027560395.1 Boaedon fuliginosus | reverse complement strand
TTCAAACAAGCCAGCTTTCACATATACCTGTGTCCCGGACTCTGGTGAAGCAGAGATGGCGGAAGGTGGCGTACCGATTGAGTCGATACCAGAGGTGAGCCAAGTAGCTCTGGATGGACTGGAGGAGAAGGTGGGGGAGGAGTTGGTGACCGTGGATGTAGCCGACTCCTTGCAGTTCATGCCAGAGGCAACGGCTGGACGCCCGGTCCCAGAAGAAGAGAGTCAGCAGCCGGTGGTTCGCCCAGAGGTGCGCTCCAAGCCATGGGACATGCAACTTGAGAGAGACAGAGCAAGGGCTCCTTGGACGGGCAATGCCTCCCCAGAGGCAGGCTGAACGCTGGTGACAGGACGATGAATCCTGCGGTGGGGACTCAACTGGTGCGGGACTAGTTTCCCCCAGACCAGCTGAGCGGGAAGATAACAAGCTCGGTTGGGAGGGGGTGCCCCGCAGCATCAGTTTAATTGGAGGGGGGGTTGACGTCACCCAGGCAAAGGCAAGGAGGCAGGACCACGTGGGATGATCCACCACCGATAGGTGAATCAACCAGACTAAAAAGATACCATAGCCCAGGGAAGCAGGCGGTAGCAGAGTGGACAGCTTGTAGGTGGGACGAAGAGGACAGGACTGTGTCTACTGAGCCAGGGAGTGCTACCTTCGAAGTCCTACGTGACTGTTTTGGAGAAGTGAGATATAGGCAACGGGCCTCAACCAAGGGAGTCAGTGGGGGAGTCCTGAGAGGATATGGCCAGGGGGTTATGGACTCCACGGCTATGTGGGGATATAGGCAAAGGAGTGAGGGGTTTGAAAGGGATGCGGAGATGTTGCTTTCAGGGGGATGACAGACCCCACGTAGCACCCCAAATGTTAAATATACCATAGACGATGTCAGGTTAGGTAGAGGCCGGGGTGGCACCCCTCCCATGTATACACCTGTGGGCCGGGGCCTGAGATTTCATGGAGCAGCTGCATGGAACCAGTATGGAGGGCCCCCTCCCCTGTTAGCTAGTTTTGACGGCAACCCGACCCATGTGGCTATGTTCATAAGCAGGGTTATAGGATATATGGAGAGGCATTATGATGCGTTCCTGTCAGAGTGGGTGATGGTTGAGTTGATTATAGGTAGCATGGAAGGTGAGGCAGCTGACTGGGCTGCCGATTTACATAACACACATGTGTTTGAAATAGGGGATTTGGGGCTCTTTTTGGAAAGCTTAAGAACACGCTTTGAGGATGTTACCCAGTTCCACCAGGCAGCCAGTGAAATATTATCACTGCGCCAGAATGGACGGCTTGCCAAGGATTATATACGGAACTTCCAAATTACAGCAGGGAAGTTTAGGAACTGGCCGGAGCCACTCTCGGTCCATCATTTTGAGAGGGGGCTAGATAGGGATGTAAGGCAGGCTTGCCTAGTCCGTGGGCTGATGGATAGATTGGCTGACTGGTTCATGGCAGCTGTGGATCTGGAATCAGGGTTCAGACGAATGCATAGCAAGGTGGATTGCCTAGGGGAGAAACAACCTCAAAGAGCGCCCAGACAAACAGCTGCAATACCGTTAACTGACAGGATGCCTGTGGCTGGCCAGGGTGGGGTTGGCACAGAAACTGCTAGGCCAGGACTGCAATGTTTTAGCTGTCAGATGATCGGGCATAGGGCTGCTGAATGCAGAACAACACTGCCAGGGGTGGACAGTCCACCCGCACCTACTTCCCTGTCACGGAAGAAGGCATCACCGGCGTCAGGGAAGGGAACACCACCAGGACCTGCAGGATTGACTAGAGGAACTCCGGGGTCTGCAAGAGCTGCTATGATATCGGAGCCCGATTCTTCATCAACCATTGTAACCTCGTGCCTGGGGTTCTTGGAGAGCATAAACATGGGACATCCCGAAGATGCAGTGGTGCCACCTATATATACGGACACCAATGAATCGGAGGACCCAATGGTAAGTGGTCCAGTGCAGCCTTTTCTTCTGGATATAGTATTGAGGACGGGGATGGGTCAGGGTAAACGATATAAGGCCCTGATCGATTCCGGTTGCACCAGATGCCTAATAAGCCAAACTATGGTTGAGGAACTATTCTGCTCCCCACTTCAGATTAACAGTGAACACACACACAAACAGACACTGGCAAGATTGCAATGCTCAATGTTATATATTTGATAGCAATGCAAAAGTATTGGCAGGAGAATGCAAACAGGGAGTCAAGTTTCTCACTGAGAAGATAAGAAAGCACAATTAATTGCTCACAAAATGGAGGATGCCAAAGAAGTGTCCTAGTTCAGTCCAGAGTTCAATAAATCAGTTCAGACGTCAGAAGTTTCAGGGAGTATTCCAAAGAAGTGGTCAAATTCCAGTCCAAAATTCACAAGCAAGATTTCCAAAACAGAGAGCAAGAAGTGACTGCAATAAGAACTTCGTTTGTCACAAACTGTAACCATTAGCCAGCAACTCTTATAGCTGCTGTGGGGTGTGGCCCAATGACTCAGCTACTCCCTGGCCCTCCTACTTCTCCTAAGTCTTTGCAGACGACTGTCCCTACTTCGCTGCCTTGGATCAAGCCAAATCTCCTCCCCACTACTCTCCTGGCTGCTCTCCTGTTGTTCCTGTTGCTCTTCTGACAGAAGCTGAGGCACTGCCAGGAAATAGGGTCCTGGAGAGAGAGACCTTGTCCGTTCCTCCTCCTCATCTTCCAGGTCCTCTTTCAGCTGTGAAGCAGGCTTGAGGATCGGGGCCATAACACCTATGCTCTGTGTCGTGCTTTGGAAAAAGTTGCTTTGATTTTCATTTTAGCTGCTAAATCCAGGTGTGGTGTATAAGAAGGAGTTCTTGAATCTAAATACAGGGGGGTTTGCACCATGCAGTTTTTATGAGCCCCTATTGCGGAAAAATAACTCACTTCAAATAATTAGAAACATAATCCTTTCATTTCTAACTGGAAAGTGAAAGCCTTGTTTTCCTACCAGAACTGGTCAAAAAAAAAAACCATGGAGTAATCAGACCTGAGAACTCATGTGTGCACAGTAATGATTCTTGCAGTTTAAAACTGGAAACATCTGGTGCAAATGCACAAAATGAGTCACATCATTGCCATTAAATTACACTATACTATAATCTTCCTCTATAAATCATGATGGTTCTTGATTTCATTTCTTTCTTTCTTCATTTAGTATTGGTTGAATTCACAGGTTGCAACTTCAACTTGTTCATTGTTTAGCTTGAAATGCCAATCTCTGGATTAGTGCTGCCGATATTATAAATAGGCCAACTTCATGAACTTTTGTGGATTCATTAAGACCAGATATATTGGAGTTGCCAATGGATATTACGTACCAACATAGCAGAATTGAAACCAATTCACTTGATTTTTAAACATATAGGAAAATAATTAAAAAGTAGATCTGTTTATCAGTGGAATAACATAAAATGAGAGCCAGGGAGAGAATTTCCTAGGGAGAGGATTCAGTAACGTAGCTACCATAAGCTGAAACCTTAGCAGAGGTACCTCCCATTTTATTTCAATCAGCAGAAACAGAAGCAGTTGTCTAAGACTTTTAAGAATGTGGTCTACTTTGATCTTACATATTATAAGCTGTATCCACACATTTGGGTTTGGAAGAAGTTCTATAGACCAACTTCAAACTTCATTTCAGACAGCCCCATTGCTGTACTTCAACCCATTTGATACTCCAGTTTTTCTTCCTTCCTTCTTGACTTCTCATCCCTAGTGCTTTCTGAACTTGGCTCCTTGTCCAGATTACTTCAACTTTTCAGCTTTGCTTTTCAAAAACTGTCTTCTATCCTGCCTTACCAATGTTAACAGAAGTAGGCAAAAGAGGTTTCCATCCTCTTCTGGCAGATGGCCAGCCAAGTTAACCTGCAATATGGGAAACAGGAAGAGTAGCAAATAGGAGACCGATCGCAAGAAACAGATGTTGGTGAAGTTTCCAACTCACGTTTTACTGAACGTATATAAGGAGCTATATAAATATAAATGGCTATGTTGGCACTCCTACAAGTCTGTTAGGCACTTAAACAGTTATCAAAAGGCTTTTTCAGTGTGAAATCAAATATTTAATGTGTATTTACAGCAATAATATTTGCATGTGTTAACAGAGAATGCATTAACAGAGCACGTGTTATAGCAGTAACAAAGCATGTGTTAACAGAGAAAGAAATTCTAAAAGTAATGCCATTTTTAAATCTTTTAGAACGTTCCAAAATTCATAGTTAAGATAATATATTTATTAGGGTCACTCCAGTTGCTTCAGAATGATGAACAAGCTTTTCACTTCCTTACAACTATGTTAGACTGATTATTAAAAATGGGGATATTGCTTACTGCAAGTGCTAACAAAGAAGATGAACATGACTTGGTGTTAGAATCAAATTTAAAACCTGAATAAGTGCATTAAACTAAAAAGCTAGATGGTATTCCAAACATTACCTCTAGGGGGAAATCTCAACCTACCTTTACATTTACATCAAATTCCCTCTCTTGTTTTATCTTTTCAACTTTTAAAATATTACATCTAAGTTTGTACTTTTGATATTTCTAATTTTTAGCATTTATGTAGAACACCACATAATTGCAGAAAAGATAATAGTCACATACCCTAGGGTCTAGTGTACACTTATGTTAAAAGTACAGCTTTTATTGGCAACTAAAGTAATAACCTTTCCCTGTCAAATTGCTTTAAATTAAACTTTAAAAAAATACTGGCTGATATCCACATTTAGTAATTGTCAAACATTAGCATAACATCAAAACCTAATGCTGCCTAAATTTTAGGCTTAAAAATAATTATTTACTGAGGTAAATTCTGCATTATATTAGATTTAACTGAGGGGAAGATAGAAAAAGTAGATTTATTGGGTATGTAAAAAGCCTATTCTCTAAACTTGACAAGAATGTGGGATTTGAACTTACGCCTGACACAGCAGGCAAAAAAGAGATATTTGCTTTATATCCATATGACCCATCAATCAATGACCACGTTTAAAAACTAGTATCAACCTTGTGCTTAGACAGTATTTGGTATCTTGGATGATATTTGGTGACTTAAGACTCCTGTCCCTTGTGCTAATCATCCTGGCAACACACTTTTCAACAATTTTCAACATATGGAGATCTGGCAAGGATGATTCCTTTATGGGTATTCAAATCTGCGGGAATTGACTAAACCAACATTAAATACAGATGATTCGTATTTTTGTATTTTAGCTAATCCCATATACATAAAATGTAGAAAAGAGATGAAATTTTCTAAGGCAGCTGGCAAAAAAACCTGTAAGTTGATTGTGGATATCCAAGGAAAAATATAACCTAATTCTATTCATGGCCCACCCAGACAATGATAATGTGGATCACAGAAACTGGGAATTGAGAGTCCAGCAAATGGAAGGCTGCATTAGGCTAAATGGTCTCTTTCATACATTGTGAATCATAGCTGAATGGTAGCAATGTTTTAAATAAGCATTTTCTAAAAGTAAATATGGAGGCAATGGTAAACAGTAACAAGGGGCCCAAAAATTAAATGATCCTAATAGACAGAGCATAGCTTTCTAAATATACCTTGATATAATGTTCCATGTGCCCAACATGTGAAAATCTAATTATTGGGATTCAGGAATTTCCTATGATTGTAGTGTTTAGGTTAGCCTCTAAGATTTCTAGTAGAGCTACACTGAGGTGGCATATTCATATATCCAAAATATTCTTCTGTATTTCAAAAGTTTCTTGCCCATTGTCTGCGAAATATTCTCTGAGCAGTTCAAATTGATCCTTTATAACCACTCATATTATTCAGGCTACTTGAAGTAATATAGTTTTAACAAGCTTCATTAATTCTGCAAAGGAAAGAAAGTTTGCTTGACAGACTCTTAACAGTTTCTAGAAGAGCTATTAAATTTGTGAACCTGTAATTTTCTTACACTTAAAAAAAAAATCCCAGTTGGGTTCCCCTCCCTCTCCCAATAGACTGTTTTAAGTTTGAGGAATTGGAGATGTATATAGGATGTCACAAATTACATATTAATGTGGAAGTGAGACTATTTGCTTAGGATTCCTCCAAACGATTAAGGCCTTAATTGCACTTCCAATTAAAATAATTCATTGTACTGACTGAAATGTACCTTTTAGGTTGCTTCTTAAAAGCCACTTTCATACATGCCGGAATTAACAGTTTCCTTCAGGTTAAATAGGTAGAATCCCTGTTCTACGTGTCACATGCACGATGCTTGTAAAAAAAGCAATGGGACTTTGTGCAGTTGTGACCCTAATTCTTTTTCACATTACTGACTCCAAATAAGAATTTTACTGGCTCTTGTATGGCAATTAAATCCCATTCAAAGGCTACCAGTAATGTTCAAGAGAGGATCATCAAAGGATCTGTTTGCATTTTGAATATACCATTTTCTAACCAGGGGTAAATTGGCTTTTTACCTGATATCACTCCTGCCTACTGATATTTCCAGAGTTGTCCTGAGGAAGATAGATTTATTTTCATGCCAGGTAAAAGCTTTCCATTTTTGAAGGATTTAATTATTTACCCTCTGCCTAACTACATCTAATGGTAAATAATACATAGCACAAAGCTTAAAAAAGAAGAGCACCAATGTCACTCTTTGGCTATCTAGATGAACATTTTGCTAAACCCATAAATGATTAGACTTGTAGAGCAGTGGGCAAGGACTTCTATTGATGTCCAGAACTGATTGTATTAAGTGTCGTTGCTGTGAGTGATCAGAAGAAAGAGTTAACATCCTCTGTCTGAGCTCCATTCTTTCCATGAAGCTTGCCACATGCTCTGAATCTTATATCTATAAAAGAGAGATGGGGTGTGGATGTTTGTTTGTATGTACCGTGTTTCACCAAAAAGAAGATCCTGTCTTATATTTTTTTGCCACCAAAAAAGGCACCAGGTCTTATTTTGGGGGGAAGTCATCCACTGACTAACCTATTAGTTAGGAGCACACGTATATTGGGAGCACATGTAAAAATCAAGATAGGTCTTACTTTCAAGGGAGGTTGTATTTTCAGGGAAACAGGGTAGTTTGCCAAGTTATGGTCCCTTCACAAAAGTTTCCACAATTCAAACCCAAGAAACCTTAACATTAACAATGTACCTAAATATATATCATCTAGTGCAAGATCATATCCATATGGCTAGAAAGGTAGAGCTTTTGCAATTGCAGGTGTAATTCTAAATTACACATTTTAAATTATCTTCCTTAAAATTTTAATTCTATTATTCCATTACAACAGAGACTTGCTTTCTTGGCCAAGATTATAAAATAAACCAGGAGAAAAAAATAGCAGCAAGTATCATGAATTAGCAGTGCAAGTTGTATTTTAAAAAGACAGAAGATGAAAAGCATGAGCTGGTTATTGAAAATGCTGCCAGTGTTCACTGAATTTGTGTTAGCTTTTAATAAAAAAGATTTTGGCTTGTTTGAAGTAAACTGAATGTACCCATAAAAGTTGGCTTGAGATAAATTTGAATATATAATCAAGATGTTGTATCCTTTATTATTTGATCTCACTCTCTGTTGTATCCCAAATATGACTTTAACATCTAACATGTGAGCGGGGAATTATATTGAATTTTGTGCAACTTTTTGTCTTGCTTTAATATTGCTGCATCAGTTGTAATGTACAGATTAACTGTCTAGCTGTTCATTTAAATAATTCATATATTAAGGATATACTGTGACGGTTGTGTGAACATTATTTCATAAATGAATGGAACTTTCAACTGTGCTAAATCTTTTTTCTTCCCTATCGAGCTAAGCTAGTAATACTATTTTGTCATGTTTTGCTTCTGGAATATTTAACTCATGAAAATTATGTTCATTATAATACAGTCATGAAGACTTTTTTGTTTTAAATCATAATGCTTTCTTATTCTTTTTTCAACTTCATGAATTACTTTTCCTGTTTGAATGAACCTTTTTTGTGTCCTGACTGCATATTATCAAAGAGACATTTTGTGCCTCTCATTTGCATTAAAAAAGCCGGGCACAGTATAGTCTAAGAACATAGCTTGAATTTATAGTAGTCGAGTCCTTGCCTCCTGATACAAAGGCAAACCAAAAAGGACAACTAAGGTGTCTCCTAAAAATTTTTCAAACACTATAAATTAAATCACAAGAGTCCAGCCTGCTTTCTCATTTCTCACTTAGTCGTGTTTGGATGGAAAATTAAAAGAGAAAGGAGAATCAAGCAACAGCTTGCTTTTCTTTTTCCCTCATTTACAGAAAAATATACAGAAAATACTCTGTTATAATTGATGAATAAAATAAAAGTTTAATTTTGTTCTCTGTCCCCCCCCCCCAAAAAAAAACAAACAAACCAGAAACAGAAACCTTTAAATAAAAGTAACAATGAAATGTCCTTTTACAGATATGGAAAATATATGATAAATAAATTTAATACTTTTTATTTTATTTATTTATTTATATTCGTATTTATACCCCGCCTCTCTTCACCCGAAGGGAACTCGAGGCGGCTTTGTGGAAGCAAATCTAAAGTGACTTATCCTTTCCATCTTTCTCTTAAACAAAAATATCTGTGAATATGTCTCTGTGTGGATATGCATATGTTTGTGTTTGTGTGTGTGTATCTGTACTATATACAGTATGTATATGTGTGTGTCTGTGTGCATGTATGTGTCTGTGTATATATTTCTTTTCTCATGTATATAATCTGTTTACATTGAAATAAACCAGGCAGATAAATTGTAATTTGGGCAAAATGACACATACATGTGTTAAGATGAAATATTTTTAAACTGTAGCTCAGCACCTAAGGAGTTCACAGACATATCTGTGTATTTTTTTTTAAATTTTGGCAACGATGTGGAGGTAATTTGATACTACTTTCTTCTAGCACATTTTTGTTGTCATTCCTTCTAAGCCGGAGATTTCTATTCACATACTAATACGGCCCTGCCCTGCTCAAGTTTTTCTGAAATCAGTCAAGGTTGCCACTAATCGGATGATAAAATAATGAACTTCTTCAACACTGTCAATATCTTACTGATTATAGTTATATTCTGCATCTCTATGGAAAAGAAATGAAAGGTGCTCTAATAATTAAAGCCTCTTACTATTAAAGAATCATCAACCTGCACATAGTGAACAAGAAAAGCCTATTGCTTACACACAAAAGAGGTTAAATATAATCGGCACCAACACAGCAATCAAATCAGGTTGGTAGAAAGGAAGGGAGGGGTCAATGCAACAGTGAACAGAAACAGTGTCCAAGATGTTTATAAAAAGCATATTAAAATCATTGAATGCTGGGGCGAGGCAAGCATCTTTAATTATAGCTCTCCAGGAATCCCATGCTATAAGTCAAAGTTATCTGCTCCACAAGCAGTGAATTGCTCTTTTCTATGCACACATGTGCACACATATACAAACTTTTTGGCCTCCTGTTCTTATGTGACAAAGGAAGTGCTCATCTGTTGGGAACTCACTGTATCCATACACAAAGAAATGCACATTTCTCCCAATTACTGTGCTCTTTACGCTTTTGTATATCTTATTCCAAATATGCCTCAACAGATGGCAGCATTTTGCTGACCTCTTCTCCAACCAGAAGCTACTTAGATGGGCCTGGGAAAAATTTTGTTGGGGGACACCAGAGGAATTTCAGAGCTATAGTTAGACAGGGCGACTGAAGAGAACATTCAACAGCAAACCACTTCACTTGTTTTCCCAACAGAAGGGTATGAAGTTTCCACGAAGACATCAAGAGTCAAGCACAAGTCAAAGGAGACTTTACCTTCCTCTTTAGCATGACTTTGACCTCTGGTTTGTGGGGTGCCTCTTTCGTTTAACATTTACATGAAGTCATTTATCAGTTCTGAGTTTGGTATCATTAGTACGTGGATGACACTCAACTGCATATCACAGTCCCAAGCTGTGCAGGTAAAGGTGTCAATGTACTAACCAGGAGACTCAGATATATGAAGAATGGTTTCAGGAACTGGGTGTGTCTAGTTCAAGGAAAAGAAGGATTGGGGGGACATGGTAGCAGTTTTCTAATATCTAAGGTGCTGCCACAAAGAGGATAGGGTTAATCTATTCTCCAAAGCACCTGAAGGCAGAACAAGAAGCAATGAGTGAAATCTAATCAAGCCTAAATTCTCAAATGAGGTGTTCATTGAATGAAATCTAATCAAGGAGAGAACCAACCTAGAAATAAGGAGAAATTTATTGACAGAGAATTAGTGAAATGGTTTGCCTCCAAAAGTTCTGGGTGCTTCATCACTGGAGATTTTTAAAGAAATTGGACAACCATTTGTCTGAAATAGATAGGGTTTCATGCTTGGGGTTAGACTAGAAGACCTCCAAGGCCCCTCCCAATTCTGTTACTCTGTATCTTAGTGGATGGTGTCTTCTTTGGTCTGAATGAGGAAAAGACTTTGGTTCAATATTAACAAGACTGTGGCTATACTGTAGCTATTTGGGTCCCTGCCCCAGTTCAAGGACATTTTCATTACTGGTCTTGGTTAGTGTTGTATTTTCCATTTGAGATGGGTACACAATTTGGGGGTCCTCATAGTTACTGCTCAACAAGCAGATGGCAACTATTGGCAAAAGATCCTTTGTACAGGTTCATTATGTGGTGCATCTTGGTCAACAACAATATCAACATGTTTCTCAGAGATTTCTATCATGCATGAAACAAATCACTAAATTTTTTTGTTTCTGTTCCCAAATTATGTTAGCCTAAATTCTCAAATGAGATTTCATTAGTCCATGCTCTTTTTCCACATGTCATTTTCAAGCGTTTTTTTTCATGTTGTAGCTTCCAGAATGTTGAAACAGATCCCTAAACTACAGCCATTTTTATTTAAGAAGGATTTTAAAATATATTATAATCCGCATTATAATGGAAGAAAGTGACCACAGCCTGTACAATATTATAAAATCTGATCTTAACTAAGCAGGTAATATGAAGAGTTTCAAATGTTTTATTATTTATGGATGTTTTTATTAATTTGAATTGTCTTATATGTTAAGTATGCTAGGGCATGAGATTCCATGTATCTTAATTAGTTTTGCTCTTTTAGTGATTACAAATTAGTTATTAGATTGTTCTTTTGTAATTTTATTATGTAAAGATTTGTAATTATTAGTTGCCTTTTCCATTTTGATGTTTTAATTGTGTCTTAAATTGGTTATTACATATTGCACTGAAGGAACTCAGTAAGACATGGAAAAAATTACAGCAATATCCTGTGTCATAATTTGGAAAGGGGAAATTTATTAAATAACGTAATTCATTCCCATCAGTTTTCCACAAGAGCAACAGAAAACACACAAACTTTACCCAGCTTCTAAGGTGTTATAAGTAACTATATCTAGAACAGTTATTCCTGATTAATTACAATTGCTTTGCTATGTGTTGGGCATATGTTCAATAAAGAGTAGGGCTCCTTGGCTTTTTTTGAATGCCCTCCTTTTAACTTTTGTAAGGATTCTAGTTCTCTGAAGTGACTGGCACTTGAGAAGGATACATGTTACTGAAATTGAACAAGATTAGGAACAAGGAAGGAGTAGATCAGATACTTGTTCTTCCTCCACTCGTTTTTCTCATTTTTTTAAAAAAAGCTTTAGTTCAAAACTTAATGAAGCTGGTATTAGTTAATTCTAGAGTGAGTTGCAAAATTTTTCAGGATTTAGTCCTGATGTAAAATGTAAACTGACTAGGAAAACCAAAGGAGCTTATTTGGTCCCATTCCATGATTACAGGGAGAATGCTTCAGAGACTAAGGATGTGGTGATCCATGATAAATACTTTACCTCCCAACAATGTTTAGCAGATGCCTATAACTGGTATTAGCTACCATGGACAGATTAGAGACTCTTTGAATGCCTCCCAAGGTGAGGTCTTGGGAGAGGTTGGCTTGGCATCTGGCAATAGCAAGACTTTGTTACAATGGTAGTTTGCTATTCATGCTACAAGAGCAGTTTTGATAACATTAAGGTCATTCCCCTGTCACAATTGCATAGGGAAAGGATGGCACAAAAACCACAAGTCAAAAAGGCAACCAGCTTTTTTCAAAAAATGAGAATATAGTTCTTACATTATTTAAATGAAGTAAAAAGCTTATTCAAAGTGCTTTAACATATCACTATTCCAACATATTCAGCACATAAATTAGAGGTGGGTGTAGCATTTGAGTATCATAAAGAACTAAACTTCTAAAACTGCTTCTCAGAGAAAGCTGGTGAGTTCCAAAGGGATTATGATTTAGTTGATTCCCCCCAAAAAACTTACAGTTGTTCTTAGATTTCGTCTTTCACTATCTAGACTAAAAGTATCCCTTGCTTTTAAGACAAAGGATGAATTTTCTGAGAGCTCAACTTGCAAATAAGTGACAGAAATTTGAAAACAAATTCCACAACACATGGTTTATAGCTTTTTTTTTTAAGATATAGTGTAAAACAGTGCAATACTTTCAGTTCTACCAAAGTTCACAGAATTCTATTGCTGCTTTTTAGAATTAAATTCATTCCATTTCAACTATCTTTCTCTGTGTGTGCGCGCATGCATTTGTAGCCCATCTAGTAAATATAAGAAGAAAATAAGCAGCTTGAGAAATGGACGGGGAAAACACTGGGCTCCATCATTCTTAATTACTTTGTTCTCCACTCCCGTTTTCTTGTATTATTAACCATAACTAGCAATGTGGTAAACCTAGCTATAAAGTTATGGCTTCCTTTGAGTCAAATTCAACTCTTTGTAACTTGACAGACACTTTCACACAGTTTTCTTGCCAAGCATAAGCAAATGGATTGCCACTTCCTTATGCAATGTTCTCTAACGTTTTAGTCTAGCCTAAAGTCTCAGATTTCCTGGTGGTTGCCTATCCAGCTATCCGACTCTACTTCCAGGAGCCTCCAAGCTCAGATAAGGTAAACCAGATGCTACCAATACAACTATCAATACTATGTTTAAAGCATTACATGAAGGAGGGGAGAGAGGTAAAATACATGCAACTATAATTGGGTCATTTCCAGATTTCTTAAGCTAAGACTGCCATAATTTAAGTGGGTATCTATTATAGCCTCTTGTCATTCATGCAAGCTACTTTTATAGATCTCCTGAATATACTAAAAGCTTTGAATCAGGAGAGCTCCCACCTGCAATTTATGTACACCTTTATTTTACAAATTAATTCTATTGATGATTCTATATAATATTCTATATTGCTTGATGAAGAAGGGAATGAAAAAGTTACATTGAAAGAGAAAAAGCAAAAGATTACACCTACAAGAAGAAAAATCACTTCCTTTTAAATATGCAGAAACAGCATACATTGGAAATGCTGAAGGGCTGCACTTCTTTCTACGATTATGCTGTAATAAATTGGATTGCTACGAGGGGATTTATAATGCAATTGCTTTAATCCAAACTATTTCACCCACTTATAAAAAATTGGTATAATATATACAAAGGACTGTAATGAAAGGATATTTGAAAGCAACACAGAGCTCTATCAGTGGCAGCAATTAGAATTGTATTAAACCTGTATGCATTGAAACTTGCTTGGTTACTCCAACCCATTTACTGTGAGTCACCTGGTAATGTTTCTAAAGCATTTAACTATGTAAATGTAGTTGAAGAAATTATGTTTTGTTAACTTTCATTTCTAAAAAGTCAGGAATATTGTATATAATATAGCTGAGTGAGGGGGTTTCTCTCTCTTTTTCTGTAGTTCAGGTATGATAATACATTTATATCCTTCCATTCCCCACCATGAACCTAAAGCAGGCCTACCAGAGATTCTCAGATAGTTTCAAATCCAAGTAACTAACTGGAATCAGACTAGCATAGTTTCAGCAAAATGTTGGTTCATGTGCCCTTGGACCAGACACAAGAGCTCAAGTACTGACAAATTAATAGGCTGCATATAAAGGATATCAGTTCGGCTCATTAATTAAAAATGCACAGATGATAAATTATCTTAAATGTAGCACAGTAAAGAGATGAAATATTACAGGCAAGCAACACTGAGACAATTACTTAGTAAAAGCATTTCCAGTCAATTATAACAGCCACATGAATTTAAACCAAATTTTTAATTAATTAAAGTTTCCACCAAAAAGCTACCTGGAGACCTTTTAGGATATTAATGAAAATAACTATGTAATGTGGGGGGGGAGTCATTTCTTTCCCAAATGGCTATAAAAAGTTTGATTTAATTTAATTTATTAAATTTATACCCCGTCTCTCTTCCCTGGTGAGCGGGAACACGAGGTGGCTTACAACATTGGTTAAAATACAAGTAACATCATAAAAACAGTAATAATAATAAAATTAACAATAAACCATTCATACAGCATGCAAACAAACACTCTTCTGGGATGGGGGTGGGGGGTCATCAATTCCACGCCTGCCGACAGAGCCAGGTCTTGGTGGCTGCAAAAGGCCAGCAAACTCGGGATGGTCCGGATCTCCGTGGGTAGCTGGTTCCAGAGGGCCGGTGCTGCCACAGAGAAGGCCTTTGACTAGGGACCCGCCAGCTGACATTGTTTAGCTGATGGGATCTGTAAAAGGCCAACTCTGTGGGATCTAACTGGGCACTGGGAGGCATGAGGTGGCAGAAGGCGGTCTCGAAGCCCATTCCTAAGCCATGAAGGGCTTTAAAAGTTGTCACTAGCACCTTAAATTGCACCCGGAAGGTTATTGGGAGCCAGTGCAGCTTGTGGAGGAGTGGTGTTATATGGGTGCCCCTTGATTACTCGCATGGCTGTATTCTGGACCAATTGAAGCTTCCGAGTACTCTTCAAGGGCAGACCCATATAGAGTGTGTTACAGTAATCTAGTCGAGAGGTGATAAGGGCATGAGTGATGAAAGGATATGTGTTGTTTTTAGACAATACAAACTAGATCCCTTCAAGTAAATATTTCAGGACTAGAAGCTGAGGTTTTAATTAATAGTTTCATGTTTCAATCTAAGCACTTTTAACAAGCTTAAAGATGCATCCCATGTATGATTAGAATTGTTCCTTTAACCAATTTATTTTAGATTTTTATTGCACCCTTCTTTAAGTTATTTGAATTGTTTGAATTATTTTTTGAGTGATACACAAGTTAGGGTAACAAACATACTGAATACTCCTTCCTCCTCCTGCTTTCCTCACAACAACAACCCTATGGGATAGGTTGGGCTGAGAGAGGATAGATGACCCAATGTGACCAAGCCAGTTTTTTTGTGCCTAACTCACATCCTCCTGATTTCCCGGCCTATACCTTAACCACTATATCATTCCCCTATTTTCTTAACTGTGCTGTCTGTCAGTGTTCCAAGACCTTCCTTTGTATACATTGGATAACAAATGTTTTGCCATATAGGCAGTCCTCAACTTAAGGAATATGGTTGTAAGTCATTGCAGTCACAAGTTGAAGCATTATGTTACTGGGCCTGATTTTTTGACATTTTTTTTGCAATTTGTTGATAAGCAAACACTGCAGTGGTTAAGTGAATCAGATTTCCCCCATGGGTGTTTTTGAAAGAAACCAGAAGTAAATGCTGGAAACCAACAAAAAAAAAATCACAAATCACAGTCGCATGGCCGTGGGATGCTGCAAATGGCTATAAGGGCAAGGATCCAAAATGCAATAATGTGGCTGCAAGGGACAGGGTGTGGCTGTCATATCTTTGAAAATGAGTCATAAGTAGGTTTGGCGGGTGTGTGTGTCTGTTGTAAATTCAAAAGGTCATTAAACAATTGGATGTAAGTCAAGGACTACCTGTACTTGTGCACCACAAAATTACAGTAAATAAGGATAAGGAAGTATTCCCAATTGAGTAATCTTTCTTACATGTGGGTTTAACATGTATAAAATGCAAGCACATCCTTTAAAAAAAGATGTCATAAATTGAATATAGGCTTCTCTACTTCCTGTGGCAGTTGTAAACTTCTGAAATTAATATCTATACTCAATCTGTGAAATTGGGATCCAGCAGTCATTCCATTGGTTGCTAGATCATCTGTGGTAGTTGTCTGTACAATCTGCAGGAATGAGAGACAATCTACTCCTGGAGGCTGCTGGATATGGACGAATTTCTAAGACCAGATCAGGACTGTACTCTCAGTTTTAGAAATGTTGTGAATAAGGTCACTTGAATGCATATCAGTGTTTCAACATATTTATAGGCAGAGATACTGCGGATGAAGATAACTGTGGTGTTGAGCTATTTTAGCGACAAGTTATATCTTTCAGCTCTTGCATCCTGAGGAAATGGATAAACTGTTTGGATAAACTACTTGCTCTTTCTTATGAGAATCTGTCACGGTTGAAATGTGCATGTGGACCTCAGCTGTATCTCATGTCAGCTCTGAGTAAAAAAACTGACAAAAGCTTTTGTTGAAGTTTAGATCCAATTGTTTCAGAGGACTGTTGTTAAATATCAAATGTATCACGCTTGAAATTTGTGGTTGTCCTTTCAACTCCTGGCACCTTGGTTGCCACAATGCTCAAGAAAGAGTGTGAACTGTATCTACATGAAATTAAGTGGGGGAAATTATTCAGAGATTTGGGATTAAATGTCATCTGTAAATAGATGGTGTTTAGGCCCAAGCATCTTCTTGTACTATATGGTAATGAAATTCCTGAATCTACCTACAAACATTTTTTTTTACAATAACTGAGGACAGGAAAATGGATTTACCAGATTCATATTTTTACTTTCACTTCTTCTAAAGGATCAAGCACATATCTTCTTGGGAATAATAAAAAAAACCAAGAAACTCTAGGGCTTTTTACTAGCTTAGGCCAATATGCCAGTTACAATCCTATGCAGAAAGAATTACAACTCGCTGCCATTTTCCAGTTTAGTTTGCTGCGGTAAGGAAAATGTCCTGTGTCAGCATGCAAAGAGTTAACATTTCTAAACTATTTAAAGAAGCAGCAGCAACCAGGCATCTGATTAAAATTAGGGCAAGATTTGAAGTGTTCTGTGTATTCATTTTAAAATTCTATGCTGGAATTGTCAGGCTCCTCGAAGGATGTACTTGGGCTATCCATCGTATTCAATTTTTCCCTGATAAAGAATAATAGGTTAATATCATCCATAAAAAATAAGTACACTCATATAAAAAAAATAGGTAAAATCTAGAAAACAGGAACAAATCTTCCATCCCAAAGAGAGCAATCATCCTTTTTCCTAGTGCATCTAAAGAATCTTGCTGGGAGCAGGAGCACATTCTCTGGCATTTATTTTCCCACTTAAATTACAGTGATGGTGTAGCCTCATCTCATTAGAGATCATTGTCCCCAGTAGACAGTTGTGTTTATGGGGGATTCTTGCTGTTCCACACCTGCTGCTCAGGTTGCTATGTGATAAAGCCTGCCTACAAACAGCAGTCTTGAGCTTGCTGGACTGCAACTGATGAGCCCAGGCTAATTCAGGGGTGATTATGTAGTTTACTGGACCACTAAACCTCTTTAAGCTTGTAATTACTGCCTATTTGAGTAAAGAACATTCAAAAGCAATTCACTGCATCATGCCTGCCACAGCTGGAAGCAGGCTGCCAGCAGTCTGCAGGGACATTAAAATCTACAGGGACAAAGATTCAAGCACAGCTAGTAGGCAGCCAAATGTATGCACATTCCTCCTCACCTTTTCTGACCAGCCATGCCATTAAAAGTGCAGTAAAAACTATAGATAAGCAATAAAGATGAAAAATAATGTTGGATAATGGAAATACTATACTGTAATGATTTGCCTCTCCCCCTCCCCCTCCCCCCTTTAAAAAAATATGCTGGAAGAAAATGTAATAACATTATTTTCCGGCCAAGGTGATTTTTATTTTTGTTTTTTGAAACATCATTCAGTAAAACATCCCTGGACTCAAGGGTCAAAAGTACTGTAGCTTACATTCAAGAGCATTTTTCACAAAGAGGGCATCATGTTTTTATTGCAAGGTGAATGCAGTGTAGACTTCTGCTTTGTGATTTATCCAGACAAATAATATCAAATGGACATTATGCTTGTGGAATTCATTTTCATATCATCGGCTACACAAAGGGTCCTGATGTTTATTCACAGCGTATTCAACGATTCACACTGAAGGCTGCTTTTCATATGAGATTTAGTAATCAACTTTGCCTTAGATTGGTGGTGCCTACAATAAATATGTAAGTGTGAAGGGCATCATAACCACATAGGAGCACACATCTGGGATTTCTGACTGCTCACATTGTGTGTCTAGGGACATATATTCACTTTTAATAGCTATCAAATGTTCACTGCAGAAAATATTTGTATAATCCTAACTGTAATAAATTGTATTGCTGCAAAATGAAGAAAAGATTCCTAGCCCTTTTAAGGAATGTGGAAAATCAAAGGGAACACTAATAAAAAATACGTTATACCTGGCCACTTGGAGCACATGCCAGTATTATTGGAAAACCGAGGACATCAGAGATTGTATAGATGTAAATAATCCTTGCCACACATTAATAGCTTTACTTGATTAGTTCCAAGATTCAGGGTGTGGTTTTGAGTCCTTTCACTATGAAATGGCATTATGTATGCAAAAATGGAAGACTTATATAAAACTCCAAGCATTCCCCTTGACGGGGAAGAGAGGCAGGGTATAAATCAAACCAAATCAAATAAATAAGTGCAGATCTGGAAAAAACAGATCTCTTAAGTGGGAGAATCCCCAACAGCAAAACAATAAGGGCCAAACATGCTCTCTGGCCACGGGACACAGATCGCTAAGAAGCAATGGAAGACAGGGAGGCAAGTGGAAATAATGGAGAATTTTGTAGAAAGGCATGGCTGAACAAACATAGGCATTCAACTCGTTCACATTTTCTTACAGATTCAACCGATCTATTCTGATCATTCTGGGCTATTTTGATCTAAAAATTATATTGGCTTGAATAACGCCTTTGTAAATTTGAGGCAACTATTGTGAGAAGTTCAAGGCTATTTGCTACAAAGAAACAAAAAAAACAACCTGCAGTAATTTTCTGCATGGTATGCAGAAAAGCCAAGACTAGGCTCAGGCAATTTCACCTAACAATATTTAAGAGAGTCATCCTGTCAAGGGTTGTCATTTTGAGTACAGTGTTTGTATCCAGAGGAAGAGCAGGTAATGGATAGGCAACTTATACATTAAAAAATTGTTATGAAAGGATTCAACCACCAAACAAGGGGCTGAGCATAGGCTGTGGGTTAAGATAGAATCACAGTGTACCATATAATTTCCAACTGTTAATTCAAACCAATTTAATTTTAGGTGAGCAAAATAACCAGGGACACCTGAAAGTAAGCTTTTCTGCAGGACTTTTGAGAGATCTGGCAGGGAGAAAATCAACACACTTTTATAAACTACTAGCTGATTATCCGGACTTGCTCGGACTGTTTTTTTTAAAAGAAGTATATTTGTGCCACAGTGTTTGCGGGCCTTCTGAAGCCCCTGGCACCCCTTCCCACACCTCTCCTCCAGCAAGGCTGTCTCGGGGCCAAGGGGAGGCCAGCTCTGAGGAAGGGCAGTCAGGGCTTGACAGGGGCATTGGGCTGCAGCCGTTTGTGGGCCTTCTTAAACCGTGCCCCAACCAACATCATAGGAGACCTTACTTGGTGGGGTGGGCTGCTCCGTGTGTCTTGGGCCCATCGCCGCTGGGGCAAATCTGGAATTTATATATATAAAACATGGCACCTCGGAAGTTTGAATATGATGCCTCAGTCAGTTTGAAAACTGCACATGCTCAGTAGAGAGTGATAAAAACTGCACATGCTCAGTAGAGAGTTGCTGCTTGTTACTGAAGAGTGTCCTCTTTGTCCCCACAAAAAAGGGGGCAAAAAGGCCCACTACCCTTTGGAGTCCCTGACAGTGCTGATCTTACTACGCTTTGCTATTTATCTACCAAGTTTGAGGTAGATTGGTGCAGAACTGAAAGTTTGTATAGAACACATACATACACACATACACACTCCACCTCTCTTTTATAGATATATATATAAAATGAAAAGGTACAGGAAAGTAACAGGCTGCACCCAATTTTATATTAGTAAAAAGGGTGTTCTTTTAATGGAGTTTTCTGATCTTTCTTCTTAATTTAGCCAACAGAAATCCTCTCCTAAGAGTTCAAAGTAATTGTTGGAATCCTGCAAAACTCCTTGCGTGAATCCAAGCTCCTTCCGTAAGGCACTTTGAATCGGTTTTTTTAAAATTATTTTGAACTTGAGGGATAATGTACAATCACAACTGAAGGTATTAGAGAATAACACAATGAAAGTAAATAGATCATTACAAAATGTTATATGGTCCTTTTTCTTTTTTACAAAAAAAAAAAAGTTTACTCACTGATTCTGCAGGAATAAGCCTTTATCATTCCATGGATGGAGGGGTGTCAAACATGTGGCATCATGCTGTCATCATATGACATATCACAACTCCCCCCCCCTTCACGGGCGTGGTCAGCACATGATGCATCCGGAGTTTGACACCCCTGCACCGATTAAATACAAAACAATCTTTCTGTAAATACAAAGGCAATATTAGAAATGTATTATTTGCTTGTTCCTATATTTACTGCATGTCTCAATTAACCAATGGCATGGTTTTTTTTTTTTAAAAAAGTGCATTGGTTCTGCAAATTGTATTTTTCCTGGTGTAGGAAAAAAGGTTCGGTAAAACTCTGCTGGGCATATTATACTGATGTGCTGAATGGGAAGTAATGCTGACAAGTGAAAATAACCTGGAAACAATATTCTTTTTTGCAAATGAATTTGTTTCAGCAAAAATAAATGCTCACACACGTCCTATATAACTATGACAAAAAGATAAATTCTTATGAGGGGTCCCCAAATTTATAGACCGTATCTTCTGAATTTTTATGGCAAATTTATTAATGACAGAAAAAGAGCTAACGTATGAAGATGCAATTAGGACAGTGTAATATTCAGTAATATTATAAAGATGAGCTATTATAACCACAAGATTCCATCCAAAATCCAAGCTAACTGACTTTTTTTTTTAGCAAGAATGTCTTATTTATTATTAAATTTATATGCCACCTATCTCACTCTGGAAAACAACTCTGAACTTTAACTCATGGAATATCGAAGTTTGGCTTTCAAAGTTGTGCAGAGTTTGAGAGCTCTTCTGATCTTTGTAAAAAATACGTGTTGGTGCACTTAGGACTAAATTATATGACATTTGCAGGCATGGCTGCCCCTTCTGGATAATGGATAAATCATTTAATTTGGAGATGGGTCTGTATAAGCTTCCAGTACAGATGTCACTCATTGGACTCCCTCTGGGTTTTCCTCATCCTTATGTTTCACATAAGAAATAGCAATTTTGGCAGACACAGTACTGCACCTACTTTGGTGCAGTATTCAGAAGTGCTGACTCACATATAAATCCTAATTCATCTCAAGTAACTTTGGAGAGATCTATTGTTCCTTGTGGAACTACAAAATCAGTCTGACAAAATTCAGCTTGGAACTAAACCAGATCCAATCTATACTACTTTTAATGTAGAAGATATAATGTATCTTTTCTAGAGATTAGAACATTTTTGTGTAATGCTAGAAGTTACCAACCACAAGTGTATCATCTTTTTCAGATGTATGTATGTATGTATGTATGTATGTATGTATGTATGTATGTATGTATATAAAACCAGTAAGGATTTAATTGTATGTATTCCCTCAGTGAGAACTGAAAAGGATGATACACCTGTGGATGGTAACTTCTTGCATTACATCTGTTTAATATATAATTATATACGTATATAGGGAATTGACAGGATCCTCTGCACTGTTAGTTTGGTCACTTATATGTAGAGAGTGCCTTAGTACATGACCCATGGCAGAACTGGGATTGAAAAGTTGGGTCCATTTTAATGGTGCTTGATTTTGAGGTGGCTTTGGGTATCACCAACCACAGTATCCTTCTGGATTGTTTCTAATGATAGGAAATGGGGAGGGGCACTATTTTACAATGGTTCTCTTCCATTCTTCAGGTCCAGGTCCAGTTGGCATTGATTGGTGAGTGAGGTTACTCCCTAGGATCCTCCTCTATGGAGTGCCACAATTTCTCTCCCCTCCAATTCAACAATTCCATAAAAGTATTGGTGAGGTTATTTACTGGTTTGGAGTTCAGTATTATCAGTACACCAATTATATCTTTTGAGTCAGCAAAAGGAAGCTATTAGGAGGTATGTCCTGGAGATGTGTGGTTTGGGTAAATGTGATGAGGAACTATCTACAACCAAATGCTACCCAATGGCTCTGGGTATTAGGACCACATGATTCCTGGGATATTCTACCTTTGTCCTTGGATAGGATTCCCCATTCAAGAATGGTGCACAATCTTTATGGACTTATAGTTCCTGCTAAATCAGCTGTTTTTCAGCCCTAAATTGCTCTGGGTGAGGCATGTGCTGTGCGCGCATCACCTCAGGCCTGAAAAACAACTGATTTAGCTACCAGTTTGGCTGAACCAGTAGCTAAATTTTGGTCCGGAAGGTGGCTAAATCAGCTGTTTCTTGGGCCTGGGGTGAGGTGCGCGTTACGGGCACATCACCTCGATCCCAAAAAACAACTGATTTAGCCACCTTAGGCCTGAAAATTTAATGACCGGTTCAGTCAAACCGGTCGCTAAATCAGCTCTTTTTTGGGCCTAAATTGATGCGGTTGAGGTGCGCACTGCACATGCATCACCTCAAGCCTGAAAAACAGCACATGTGCACGCATGCATCAAAAATTTCTGCAGCCAGCAAACCGGTTGTTAAGGAGGAACCCACCCCTGGACATGAAGATCGGCTAAAGGCACTTGGGATGTTAAGTCTACAGAAAAGAAGCCAGAAGAAGATGGTCTAAAACTATTTTCTATGGTCATAGAAGTAGGACTGGCAATAATAATTAGATATATCCATTACTTTATTACTTATTACCAACAAGTACCTAGATTTTAAGTATGAGGGCAAGCTTCCTAATGGTAAGATTTGTACAACAGTAGCAGACTGAAATAGCCTCCTTGCAAAAGCTGTGTGTTCCTCCATTTCTGGGTTGTTGTTTTTTAAAGAAGAGGCTCAACAGATACCTGTTTCATTGGTTTTCCTGCACACAATAGAGGAGTAGACCAGATGATCCTTGTTGTTATTTCCGCTTCTATGATTCTGTAGTTAGGAAGAAATTAAAAGGGGCATGTGCAAAACCCAAAGGACAGTTTCTAACCTAATGTTTATTTTCAAGAATGTCCTGATTTTCCTTTTATGGGAAATAAATATATTAAATAAAAGTATTAAATAACTGCAGTCCAGCACTTTGTCTAGAGGTATGTCCATCTACCCCAAAAAAGGCAACTGCGAGGTGAGGAAGGGAGTAAAGAAAGACCGTAGAGCTGGAGAGTGTGGCAGGAACAGCTTCCTCTCTATGCTTCCTAGTAGATGAATAGGTTTTTTTCACTGGCCATAGCCATCAGGGCAGCCGTTTTGTGAATAGGCTAACTCTACCATGGCAACCATTTTGTCAGAGTATCAATGACATACACTCAAAATTCCAAATGTGCTGACCAGCACACACACACCCCTTATGCCTACTTCTGCTCTATACTTTCTTTGCTGCAGTGTTTCTTTGTTTAAGGACACAAATGGTTACTCCATTCCTACAGATTAATCTGTGTGCATTTATTCATACTGACAATGAACTTCAAAGCGGACAACAAAATGTTTTTCTTTCTTTAACTCCCTATCTCTTTGGGATTATTCTCTTAAAAAGAATGATCCATTTTTTTTAAAAAAAAAAGTGTTGCTTTTTAGTGTATGAAACTATTAGCTGCGTGAAGTTTTATACATAAAATCAAAATCAATGAGATATATTCACACATCTGTGAGTGCACATTTATTTCTATTTAAAACTATATATATTAGGTACAATAGTTGTGTTTCCTGTGATGTTACATACTAGTTATAATCTGCTTCCTTCCAAGGGTTAAACACTCCTTTTAGATCTCTTTACAAAGTTCACTTTCAAGAAGTGGGTAGAGCCCCAATAATTAATATTGGACCCAAATAATAATTAAGTGTAATTTATGATTATTTTAAATGGACTAAATATTAGGACTATCTGATATTTTCCCCATAACATCAAAAATTACAATTCAGCAAAAACAGCATCTGCCTAGACTCTGGAGGCTTCAGGTTATGCATTCCTCTTTAAACTGATTGTTACAAGGTTAAATATACAGTACATGACCTCAAATAAATGATCCCTTTATATTAAGAAATGATACACTTCTCCTGAAAAGTGCATACATTTTTTTTCAGAATGGAAAATCATGGAGAAAAAGTACAGAAGACCACCTGTTTCTTAAAAGACAACTTTATCCATGAATCTGTATACTGTAAATTGCCAAAATTAGACCATAGATTCTGTGTTCCTTGACCCCAACTGGCAAGAGATAATTACAAAAGGAAGATATGTTCTTCTTTATCCAGAGTCACTTTTATTAAGATAGATGTCTACATAAGGTGGATGGATGGATGGATGGATGGATGGATGGATGGATGGATATCCTATCGTTCTCAATATGACATTATTTTCTTAAGCCAAGTTGCTATGGAGAAGGAAGAAGGACTTTGTCCTATGCAAATATCAGTGGATGTGCCTTCAAGAACCAAGACTGCTCAAAGTCAACATATTGCAAATATGCAGAAGAGGATAACCTTCAGGACCTGGGGAAAACAGAAGCTTCTGACTCCTGCTCTAGTTGCTTTCCCTCTTACTTTTCCTCTTCTTTTATTTGAATTTTTAAAATGGATTGACCCATGAATAATATCATAATAGTGCTGTGCAATGCTTCAGCTTCGATCTTCCACATCCATTGAAAGAGTGAATATACAGCAGCTGCTGCCAGCAACACTTTAAAGCTGCCATAGGATCCCATGAAATGATGCAGCAACTTTAAACTGACATAGAGAATTTGCATCCCAGCAAAGATTGATGCACCTTTTGGAGACAGTGTCTAAAGCTTTACAACACCCACCCACCCCAAAATAGATCAGTAATAACACCTTGGGGAAAGGTTAATTGTTCAGTTTATAAACGTGGAGAACTACTTGGGATAAGACCACATTTTCCACACGCTAAAGCATATGAAGAGGAAAATGTTATCCCTGTATTTTCCAAAATCCAGACTACCAAACTCAAATTGACTACTTGGTAAGAATGGCATCCCTATTGGCTCTCTCTGTTGATCTATTGAATATCTCCACTGAATTAAAGAGGCATGAGATAATAGAGTAAAGATTCAATTAAAGTACAAGCTAGTTTATTCTTAGTACTGGCTGCTTTCCTATGTACATGGTAGATATAACCCTAAATCTGAAACCCTCAAATTTATAACATGACAGTCAATCCCAAGTAAATATGTTAATCTCTGTTGTGTGAGAGTCTAATTTCTAAATACAAAAAGTTCTGTTGATGTCAATGGGCATTCCTTTAGCAGGCAGGGCTTTGGAATGAGCATGTAGCTATGTAAAAGGCTTAAACTAAATAGGATTTCCAGGATACCAGTCCTTTAGGAGCTACTCATCTCTTGTTGAAGTCAATGAAAACAAACATCCTCTGTGAAGTTCAAAAGACCAGACCCCTCTGCCTCATTCTCTTGGAATGCTACACTGGAACTATTCATAGCATGCTGCTCTCAGCTACTTGGCTTGGGCTGATCATATCTCAACCAACCAACATACACATATATGTTTATGCATATCAAACAGCCCTGTGGTAGCTGGTACTCGACAGGAAACCATGAAGTATGTGAGGTATATACACGTAAAGTGAAACAGAATCATTTCTAGGGCCTGATTTAAGTAATTCACTGATAAATCATCTCATTTGGAATTGTTTCCCCCCCCCCCCTCCTCTTTTAAAGTCAAAAGAAACCTCATGCCTACATGGGCATTCGTTTTAACCATTTGGAAAGTAACTGGAGAATCTACAAGGAAAAAAAAGATAAAAAGCATATCCACAAATGCCTCTCAGTGAAGGAACAAAAATTTATAATCCTCTGCAAGTACTACTTCATCAAGGGAAAAAAAGTCAAATCAATGGATTTTGAAGGAAAAGCATTTGGACTTAATGTAGCTTTCAGCACATTTATGTTGCGATGGCCATTAAAAATGCATAGAGGTAAAAACACGTGATCATTTAATCCGTTTGGTAAATGCTAGGTGAAAGAAGGCCCTGTTTTTGCAGATAGCATCTCATTTTTCTTTTTACAAAAAGCTAAATAAAAAGTTACAGTCCAACGGGTCTCTGCTAAGAAATCCTAAAGAGAAAGACAACTGTTAAATCTTGGTTTCTCGCGTTGTTTAAATTAATGATTTTTTTTTTAAATCCAATTGTCTTGATGATGATCATTGTGTGCAGACATGTTCTTTCTCTTCTTTTCATTGCAACTTGCTTTAATGCTAAAGGAGAAACAAGAGCATGACTGCAGCATTACTGGGATATTTTTTTTTTCATTTTAAATCTATGATGTTAATCAAAATGTGATAATGGATGTTCTCAGGGGTCCCATTTATAAACAATTTTATATGGGGCAAAATGCAAACTTATACCTCTGCAATTACCAATGTCCTGTTTATCCCTGTTTTAAGAATGCAATATTGACAGTTGCCAGAGGCTTTGGTAATTGCCCCCAATCTGCTTCTCATTTTTCTGAAGTATATACTTATATAGCAAACATAAGGGTGGAAACCTGATGAAATCACCTAGCTTTTTTTTTTTTACTATATTTTATGCGTCGTGGAAAAAAAAATTGATGTTAGTTTAATTTTGAGACGCAAAGTATCTAGAGTTACGCTGTGAACTATAAAATGTCCCCAAACAGCTAACTGACAACTGAAGGAATGCCTAACTCAGAATACAAGCCTGCTTTGCATGTTAGGTATTTTACTATACCAGCAATATATTTTGGGGTGGGGACGGGAACCATTTAACTGAGGCTCAGGGTTGACTCAGCCTTCCATCCTTTCTAAGGTCGGTGAAATGAGGACCCAGATTGTTGGGGGCAATAAGCTGACTCTGTAACTGCTTGGGGAGTCTTGTAAAGCTCTGATAAGCAGTATATAAAAATCTGAGTGCTATTGCTCTCTCTTTTGTAAGCCACCCAGAGACCTTTGGGAGTTGGGCGGCATAAAAGTGTAATAAATAAATATGGGGAAAAGGCAGGGGAAAGGGGTAGTTTAGCATATTTATAGCGTCAATTTCACTGATGGAAAGAAATTGCAGGCTAAAATCTTCTGATGTCTTGTGTGGCTCCTGGTATTTTTGCTAAAATGCATGTCTCTTTCCTCCTCTGTTTTAGAAAAAGCATTTTCAAAATACTGTTTTTAACTGTTTTCATAGTATCTTTAAAGCATCTTTAAAGCATCCCTTGCTCAGAATAGCTCATGCTTCTGTGAATTCCTTCCTCCAATGCTAGGGAGACAAAGAAGCTGAAATGGGACTTCCAATTTCTTCGCTCTGTGATCGCAAGACAACCAACATTGCAGAATCCCAAATAGGTGAAGCCAATTTAAAAGGAGGGAGAGGCAATCTTCGTCCCCCCCCCAGAAGTCTTTTTACTTCTGACATTGTTGATTCTTCTTCATAACTATCCTCCAAACAATGACTCTTCTTTCTGTAAAGCTTTTTTTTTTTAAAGCTTCCCTTGGCAGTTACAGCTAGGATGCAGAGAGGGGTCTTGGTAACAAGTCAGACTGCGATTATGATTTCATTAAATTACAATGTTGTATCTTCCTCTTTTAAGGCAAACTTTTCCCTCATCACAGTCACATTGGGGGTAATTCTTTTGAGTGTAGCAAAACAGCTATCAGAACAAAGAATGATTCCCTTTTACTTAGGTAATGCAGTGCATGCATCACATGAAGCCATGGTTTCGATAAAGTATTTGTTCCTCAGGGCCGACATCAGGGGTCTTTGGTGCTCTCTGCGCTTGGTTGTTTTCTTGAAGACTTTTCATTACCCAAACTAGGTGAGATGATGCTGTTACCTAGTATGAGTAACAAAACATCTGCAGGAAAACAACCAAGCCCACAGAGCACCAGAGAGCTACACTGATGCATTGACACATTGATATAATTTACACATAACATTAAGCTAGAAACAATGATTTAGGAGGATGGTGAAAAAAAACATGCCATTCAGAGGAAAGAAATTCTGATTTTTGGAAAGAGATCAAAGATTAAATGTAATGCTTCTGCACACAATAGGTATATATCCAAGCAATGTTTTGCTGCAGATAATCCCACCGGGTTAGGAAGTGGGTTAGACACTGTGAGTTCAAGTCCTGCCTTAGCCATGAAAGCCACCTGGGTGACTTTAGGCCAGTCACTCCTCTCAGCTCAAACCACCTCACAGGTTTGTTGTTGTGGAGAAAATAGGAGGGAGATCTATTTGATATATTCACTGCCTTGAGTTATTTGTAAAATAATAAAGGCAGGATACAAATCTATATCTATAAAAGAGAAGTGTGTGTGTGTGTGTGTGTGCGTGCGCGCGCGCGCGCGTTTGTATGTGCTCTATACGCTCCTACACACCTCAACCAATTTTGCCCAAACTTTGCACATACATACCTTGGCGTTGTAAGAGATCAGCACTGAGGGGGTCATGAATGCCTTTGGGAGGTCTGCACCCCCCAAAAGGTGCCAAAGTGTATACCCCCACCCACATTTTACTGCCAAGCTCATGTGCAGAAGGCTCTAGGCAAGGTATGCAAATCGGGCAAAGAAGGCGGGGAATTGTAGGCTACAGCATTCCCTTGGAACAAGGCAAAAGGAGAGGAGAGGAGAGGAGGGGAGGGGAGGAAAAGAAAGGAAAGGAAAGGAAAGGAAAGGAAAGGAAAGGAAAGGAACGGACAGGAAAGGAAAGGAAAGGAAAGGAAAGGAAAGGACAGGACAGGACAGGACAGGAAAG
>JANHGC010001424.1:202899-224691 GCA_027560395.1 Boaedon fuliginosus | reverse complement strand
ACCTTGAGCCTGGGGATTCAATCTGACAACCTGCTGAACAAGTCAGCAGAGACTGCAGTGCTGCATTTAACCACTGTATTACCGAGAAGTACTTCCTGTCTGTTTGTCTGAATTGGGATCTGCCTCAGCTCTGCTAAAGCTATTCTTGGCTTTGGATGTTCCCCTTTGTTCCACTGTTTCATTGCTAAACATTAAAAGCCTTCTCAGAAATGTCACTCAATGTCTCTACAGGTATTCTCTCCCATCTTATCATTAATAGATTTTTAAATCCATTTTTTGGGGATCTTGGATATCCTGCTGCTAGTTCAGATTTGATAGAATGAACTGTTAAGTCTTGCATGGCTCCCTTCACTCAGAAAACTAGCAGGGCAACTCAACTTTCTCTCCATTCTGCTTCCCTGTTGTCTTTGCTGATATCTTTGAGAGATTTTACAGAGTATTTACAAATAATGCTTTGAACCAGAACCAGCTTGATCCAGACAACGTTACTGCTTTTTTTCTGATTCAGGAATTGGCCCTGATATTAAAAAGACAGAGAAAGTAGAAGTTCTGAAGAAAAATACGAATTGATCCTGTTAACATATTTGCATGAAAACACCACAACCATTTTGGATGATTAATGTAAATATACTCCCTTATCATCTTACCTACATCCTTCAGAGACTTTTAGCCATAAATTGTGGGTTACTTAAAATTAAGTATATCACGAGGAACATTTAAAAATCAAGATTAATTGTTCATTAACCTTGCAGCCATTCTGGGTCTGTGTGATATATTTAGATTTGGTCAGCCACAACTATAATTTAAGAACTGAGTCTACTGCAACTGGTTATAAACTGATATTCTATTTGATTACGCATTTCATTCAAATTTTATCCAAGCAAAGCACCATTCCTAAAATCTGAACAGCACTGTTATTTATTTTATATGTATTATTCTACATAGAATCAGGGAGACCCATTGAGGGAGGGATGGGCTTTATGGTTTAGTGATTATGGACTAGACAACATATTTCTTGGTGTTTTACTGAAAACTGTGATTGGCATCCTCAACACCCAATATAATACCAATTAGAGACCAACCCCCACCAACCTGCACCAATAGGACACCTAAAGTCCAATCAGCAATCAGGATACCTGTTTATAAAGACAGGAGCTCAAGCAGCCCGTTTATTATCTGGCGTCTGCGTGTCAGATCACTTTGCCCTTGAAGATGCCAGCCACAATTGCTGGTGAAATGTCAAGAAATTCGTTAGGTCAAAAAATATCAGGAAACCTGTCTAAACCCTGGTCACTAAACCCTGAAGCTTAAAATACAGCAGATACCACCCTACACTAGTAATTTCATCTTGAGGGAAATAGGCAAGAAGCCAAAGATAGGTCAAACATATCTTAAATCCTGGAAACAAGATACTATTTAGAAGAGATCCAGACAATCCCATTTCTGATTCCCTGGGATATAATAGGGGAGGTAAAGCACAATCAAGATTTTGAGATTTATTATTATAGACCATCTCAAAAAGTACAGTTCCAAATTTCCTCAGGAGGTTATTTCCTGATCTGGCTACCCCAAAGGATTGGCATCTGCCCTAGGAGGATAAGGAAGTATGAGGAAACCCTGTTATAGTCACACAACTAGACTTGCCAAAATTCTCCTCTAATCTAAATTTCTGCCTGTGTTCCCACATATATGGGAAGGCAACAATGAGATTTACCAAATTAAAAATTCAATCCAAATGATTGTTTATCTAACAAGGCTGGGCAAATGGAGGAACATGATATCAAGCATCTTGTTTTAATTATTAAAGAGCTATAGTGTTTTTTGGTCATATATGCATGCACAAACATAGCACTTTTCTCCACTGGGAACAAAAACTGAAGAAGTCACAATGCCTGTACATTGCAGCAGCTATAATGCAACCAGACAGGAGCAATTTCCAAAAGAACGCTTGTAAATCCTGAAAAAGATACAGGGGCAATGATGTACTTTGAAGCCCCCCAACCCTACTTCAGAGAATTTGCAGAACCATATTTGCCAGCAACCATATTAGAACATCTGTCAAAGTCAGTCAGTAGCCTGAAAGATTGCTATATAACCATAACAGATGTCATTGTAATTCATTCCAGATACCCTCTTATAAGAGTGATCTCTTTGTGGACAAATTAATTAATGTGGCAAAATTAATCCAACCTTGATTTAGTTACATGCTTCCAAGTTTTATTTCAGTTGAAGGCTCAGTGAGACAATGGGGAATGAGAGATCCAATATTCTGACTTTATAGATTTTCTGCTTCTGAGAGCCCAGGATTGCTTTTACTGGTACAGACTGTGATCATTGCAAGTTTATTTCCTGATGCCTGAGGTCAGTGTTTCTCAAACTCCGCAACTTTAAGATGTATGGATTTCAATTCCCAGAATTCCCCTGCCAGCATGTGAAATACTGCCCCAGGCTATGGTTTGGTGATATGTAAAATGTGCCTGTTGTATAGTTTGCAATAAAGAAAGAAAGACATTCAGTTCTTAAAGTATATATATATGGATGAATCTGGCATCAAGATTATTCGGGATAGGAGAAAGGAGGAAGGATCAATTGAGTATGCTATTACCAGAGGACAAAGTGCATTGAAATGTCTTCCTTACTACTCATTGTTTTATGATCTGCTAGTTGCAAACACAACATTCAAACACAAAACACTCTATTTCTTTCTTTTGCCTTGGCAGTTCAGGGGCAAGCTTAAACAAAATAGCATTAAGTAGCACTACATGTTTTTAAAAAATACAAGCAGAAAATTGCTTACATAAAAAACAGGCTAAGTCTCTACCAAAATTCATGCAGGGATAGGAAATTCTAGCAAATTATGTTGTAAGAGAGAAGTGCAGAATATAATTCTCAGTTTGTCAATCAAGATCTTAACTTTACCTAACTCAAATTAATCCAAGGTGTGCTTTTAAGAAACCAGATGCAAGATAAGGATAATTCTCAGGAATGCAGATTTCATAAGTTCTTGAATTAAGAATCCATTGGATATTGGCCTAAAATTTGAGCTAGTGACTTATTGCAGAAACCTTAATCTGTTTTATAATATTTATAGAAACTAATGGAAATAGGAGTCAATCTAAACTGTTATGTCTCAACAACTGTCCGTATCCCACCTTCACTTGAACTTGTAGCTCTCTACTTGATGTCCTTATTTTCTCAGCCAGTAATGTTAATGTGGGGAAAGGGCCTTTGTGCTAGAGGTTGTTTTCAGAGTAGAAGATTTTAGATTCTCCTATCAGTATAAATATCAAAGGCCTACTGCCTTTTTTCATAGCTATTTGCTTTCTTTTCTTGAAATGGGCATCTAGCAATGTTTAGCAATACAGGTCTCCATAGAGTCTCTTTGCCCTTGAAACCTTATTCAAACATAAGAACATAATGCGGACAGCATCTTACTGCACAGAAGCAACTGCCATGTGTTTAACATTATGTATAATTGGCCTATTGGCATAATGTCCTTGCAGGGCAACTTAACTGTGTCTTAAGCAGTCTATTTGCTGAAGTAGCATATCTTCTGTTCAGACTATTAGTCATCTCTCAGTTTTGTTTTTATCCGGTTAAGCAGCTAATTACTAATTTCAGAAGACTGTGAGCGTCTCTCAGTGCAAATAACATTTTGAAGACATTATTTAATGAATAACAATCAATCTGAGACATTTAGAAAAAAAACCTCTTTGGAAAAAATGTATTATAGAGATTTCCTTTGCCAATAAATGCTAATTTGGGTGATGATGATGAATGATAATGAAACTGATGATGATGGAGTTCTGGTGAATGTTCTGTTTATTGTGATAGAATCTATTCCTAATGCTGTTGGGAGTACCAGATCCAGAATTGGTAAGAGTAAGAGGAGAATTTCCCCCCCTGTATGTCTCCCAATGCCTCTTTGGCTTTCCTGCATATTTATTCATGCATATAACAACAGTGGGGGTAGTAAAATATTACACAAACATAAATTAAAAGACAACAGAGCAGTAGAACTAATTGCCAAGGGAGATAATAACCTCCCCTTTACTGAAATATTTGTAAGCAAAGTCTGTTGTAATGGTTTAGTGCAGTGTTTCCCAACTTGCACAACTTTGAGATATGTGAGTTCAACCCCCAGAATGGGCATTGGCTGCTGGGGAATTCTGGGAGTTGAAGTCTACAAATCTTAAAGTTGCTCAGGTTGAGAACAAATGCTCTACTGAGTCAAAGGTTGGACTTTGATGGAACTAAATGGCCACTTCTGGTTTTATGATAACTAAACAGACATTAGAAGAACATGAGAAACTACCTGAAAACACCACCTGGTCAGCACAAGTAGTTGGCACATTATTTGTCATTAAGCAAAGATTGTAATCAGAAGATACAAAAGGAAGACAATGGAAAGAGTTGAAATACCTGAAAGTGATGCTGAATTCTCTCTTAGAACTGCCAGCTATGACTTGGTCATAGCTTTGCTTCCCTTGTTTTGTTTTGTTTTTCATGTTGACATGTTTTATTGCTATATTATTATTTTATTATTATTTTGCCAGATTTTTTATCTTGGGCATAGTATACAAATTTAACAAATGAAGGAATGAACTTGTAACATACGGAATGCTTATTTATTTTCAAGTAAAACTAATATTACAGAGACATTGTAAACTTCAGGTTCTTTCATTAAAACTTGACAAAGTAACATTGAGCCATGAAAAGTTTTGTAACTTTAGCATTAGTCTCTCATAAAGTCCATATTATAGGTTAGTCTTATTAGCACAATATTGCAAATGAAAGAAGCAGGTTAGAGTTACAGTGGCCTTTGATTTTCCTATCAATATATTTATTTCTTAAATTTATGTCCCATCCATCTCGCAGTTCAAGGCAACTTTATATATCTTCTGTTATTTAGTATGATGAGATCTGAATTTATCTTCTCAGCTATCAGTTACAAATCCATTATTTATAACCAAATTTAACTTTAAATAACCACTAACCTCTTCATGATTGTGCTTGCCCTTGCCTCCTTGGAAACTGTTCCTGTACACTGGTGGTGTAATATAATTAATTAAAGAGGGACAAGCTCATTTTCTTCCCAGGATCAGATATATGTTCCAGTTCTCCAGCTTAAGTAGCTGGCAGAATGCAAACAAGTCAACATATTTATAGGGCATCAACTCATGCAAGTTATGAGATCCATTGAGGTCTCTGATTGAATAATATGCTATGAATTACATTGTCGTGAAACTGTCAGATGATTATTTTTGAAGCCCAACCATTAGCAATATCATGGTAGAACCTTGACTACCCTTTGAACAACAACAGAAAACCCACCTTATGGCAAAAGTTATGGATGTTCCACCCTCTTGAATTGAATTGAAAGATGTTTGAGGTCAATTTAATTCATCTTTTGATGGGGAAGACTGTTCAGTGTTGCAACAATGTTTTGTAAAAATTAAATCCCAGTAAATATTATTTATTTATTTATTTATTGGATTTATATCCCGCTTATTATTATTAAGACCCTTAATGCAGAAGAAGGCTGAAACAGTTGTTGTTTTCTTTCTGCAATAGTTCCAGAATTCTGGTATCATTGTGGTTTCGATCTGCTGGAATTCTGCCAGTGTTAGTTTAGGTATATTTGAAGTGACTTTGTATATGTGTTAAAAAAAGAGGAAGGGGGACATAACATTTCTTTAAAAATCCATAATTTGTAACACGCACTTAGTATTTAACATGTTTGCATGTGTGTACATACACATGCACACACATACATACTACCTTTCTATTGCATACTACATTTTTATTGCATGAAATTAATGTGAGACTTTTTTCTGATTTCAAGCAATATATCAGGACCTTCAGACCTTCTGTGAATAATAAAGCTAATATTCTGGCGTTGGAAGTTGCCAGCCACATCTTTAAGGAAATTCTGAATACTGTCTTGCACTAGGAGTAGAGGACTCTTATGTATATATGTTTTCTACCACTGCATATTTTTTTTCTTTAACCTAGAAGATAAATGTCTAAATCAAATGATCATTCCTTCTCCCTCTTTCTTTCTCTCTTGTCTTCAGCGTTGGTACCATTTATTTAATGATGATTGATAAAATTGATTTTTTTTTAACCAGAAGAAATGCTATATACTCTTTCAGCATACAAGCTGCCAATATTAACTAGATAAAAAACTGCAGACAATGAGCGTAAATCTGTCTCCTGCAACTTTGGGTCTGGAAGAGAAACATTGTCCAGTTCCAAGCCATTTCACAATTCGAATGTGGAGGTCAATAAATATTCAGAATTTATTTACTCCTTTCTCTGGCTTTTTTAAAAAACCTGTCCTTAGTGAAAGATTAAAAATGACATGACCAAAGCAAGAACTTTCCTGTGGTGCCACTGTTTAATTTTGTAATCCATGGCTGGACAGATGTAGATATCAGAATGTTTACCAATACATTGTAAGCATTTATATTCAGATAATTGCAATAATAACATAATGATCACTGTATTGAAGGATGAGCAATATTTTTATTGTGTAAAGGCTGCAATTAATAGTTTTGGCTAAGGGTAACAACCACATTGGGTGAGACAATGATGCAAAGTGGGTGGAAATCTTTGATTTTCTGAATTTATTGGAATGATTTTTTAAAAAAGTCTGTTAAACCTATCATGCATTTCCCATCTCAAAATGGCAGAGAGGAGCCAAGATTTAAAAATAACTAGACAGGAGTAGAATGGAGGAAGGAGAGAGTATGTATAAGTAGTTAATTTTATTAACTATATTAATAATAAAGATTAGTAAAGAATTTATAATAGGTAGAATTTGCAACATTTTATTAATATATGAACGTAATGATCATTGAATGATTCTTATTTTGTAACCCTTGTAACACGAAATCTGATGATGGATGATATTTTCAAACATTAAAATAAATAAAAAAACTCTTGTTACTGCTGATGAGACTCAAACTGCTGAACTGCTGACAATAGGCAGTCAGCAGAATTAGCCTGCAGTACTGCATTATAAGCTCTGTGGCACCATGGCTCTTAATGGCTAAAATGAATATAACTGGAAGAACCACCATATAGAATGTGGCAATTTTAGTTAAGATGCAGTGTCAGTTTATCCATGTAACACCTGCTCAGTGGAATTGGGCTCCCAAGAGAAATTCAAGGTGCTGATTGTCATTTATGAAGCCATGCATGATGTAGGGCTTCAGTATTTTTGTAATTGCCTGACTCCAATTGGGTTTGCCCACTGGGTATCACTTGGCATGTTCGCATCTATTCAAGAATGTCATCTTGTGGGTCCCAGAAGGCATGCCTGGATGTTATGTGACCCGCTATTGAGTTGAAATTTATTTACTTTTAATTGTTGCAGAATATTTCTGCCCCTCCAAATTGGTAAAGGCCATTTCTATTTTTCTGTTGACTGTCTATAGTGCTTTTGTTGTTTTGACCTTGTAAAGTGTAGAGTGAAATATGAATAGAGAGTAGAGTGTAGAGTGAAATATGAATAGAAATCAAAATATCATCCATAAATAAATAAATAAACAAACAAATAAATAAGTTGTTATTTATTTATAATAAATAAATAAATAATTCTGTTCAGTGCTTATAGTCTGTTAATAATTGGACTGGCATATTTAATAAATAAATAAACTATCTGAAAACTTGTCATGCATAAAAGGGAACGCCATTCTTCTTCATGACCCCAGAAGGCCAACCAGAACCAATGGATTAAAGCTGCAAGAAAATTGGTTAGACATAAGAGAAAAAAAACACTCCTGACTGTACAGGCCATCAGCCGGTAGAATAGATTTTAATATAATATAATATAGTGAGTAGTTATTTTAGTCTCTTCCTAGAACTCTTCAAACACAGGCTGCATGGTTACCTGGAAGGGACCTTGAAGGTCTTCTAGTCCAAACCTCTGCTTAGGCAGGAAACCCTACACTATTTCAGATAAAGTATTGCCCAATCTTTTCTTTAAAACCTCCTAAAGAGATACTCCAATCACTGAACAAGAGTTGGATGAGTTGACCTTTCAGTTCCCTTCCAGCTCTATGATATATTTTTTTTAACCAAGCTTTGCCAATATCATTGGAGGGAGCACTATAGCTACAAAAAGGGCTTGGAAGTCAACCTGTAATTTGAGGCCTTAAATTGCCAATACTTCTTCTAGATTTGTGGGGAGATGGAAACCCTTTTGGGTAAACCAAACAGGAAACCTGACAAGATGAGCCAATTCTACTTTTTTGCAAGGCTACAATAACAGAATCATGTACTGTAAGTGATTCTCCCATTGTCTCATTTTACAGCCTGACCAGTTAAGTGCTCCTTCTTGTGTTTCTTTTCTGATGGTTAAGCAACTACTAGCTTCTCTCTCTCTCTGTCTGATTGCTCCTTAGATGACATCTCTTCTCCTCGTCCACCAAGGTTTATCCCCATATCATTTACAAGAGGGAAACCGGTCAGAAATTTTACTCGAAAGTATTATAAATTACATTCACATTTCGATGCTCAGAACTATCCAGAAGTCCCGAACTATCAAAAAGTCCAGAATTATCCAGGTCCAGAATTCTTTTATTCTATGCCTTGTACCCAATTTCTAATATACCTACCAAGTTGGACGTTTTCCCATCTCTGTTGAAAAGCTTTTGCCAAAAAAAGAGAGAAAAAGAGTAAAATCATTATCTATTGGACAATCTAGTTGGACAATCTGCAATATTTTTCAAAGGTTTCTGAAACCTATTTGTTCAACAATACAGCCTTGATTAAATTCAGATATTTGAACTTGTTTTATTTTGCTGGATGGATGAGAATGCAGAGCTAATAATTTTAATATCTTTTCTAGTTTGCATTGTTTAGTTTCAAAAAATTTAAATAGATTTTTCCACAATAGTTTATATTAAATGAAAATTACTCATTTTGTTCATAATTGTCATAACTTGTGCTAGTTGTATTATTTTGCACAATGGTTCAAAATTTAGAACTTTAGAAAAGATGGTCAACCTGGCATCTTCAAACAGAAGCCTAATTTAGAGAAGTAACCATTGATAAAATTGGCACTTAAATAACCTTCCAAAGAGAAAATGTGGCAGGGAACAGAGGATCAAAAAAGTCATTGTTTAGACAGAACATTACACAAGTCAATTTACAGATCTCAATATAAAATGTAGAAATATAATTTGTCTGGAAAGACAGAACATCTCAGTTTGGGCACTTGGAACACAGATTCAGTGAGTGGTGACTCAACTTCTCAGTTCCATATTCAGCTGGTATTTGGTGGTAGCTTTTAATCATTATTTAAAACAGATTCAGATTTCCTGCAGATGAAGTAAAGTTCTTGGCAAAGAGCTAAACAAGGTTGGTCATGAAACAGGACCATGATTTATTTCTTGGTGAAAACATCAAGATGGCAGCAACAACCTATTGATTGCACTTCTATCTCTTTCTATGTGCAGCATGTGAAAAAAGGGACAGGACTTCGATTACATGACTGTGGTTACTATCTTGAATTTATTTATATGCCTCAAGTCAATCAATCAATCAGAATAGAGATAGAAGGGACCTTGGAGCTCTTCTAGTCCACTCAAGCAGGAGACCCTATACCATATCAGACAAGGGTCTATCCAGTCTTTATTTAAATCCTTCTAGTGACTAAGCACCCACAACTTCTGAAGGCAAGCTGTTCCACTGGTTAATTGTCCTTACTGTTAGGAAGTTTTCCCTTAATTCCAGGTTACTTGTCTCCTTGATTAGTTTCCATCCATTGTTTCTTTTTCTTGCCTTCTGGTGCTTCTTTGTGGCAGCCCCTCAAATACCGGAATACTGCTATCATGCCACACTTAGTCCTGCTTTTCTCTAGACTGGCCATTCCTGCATTCATTCTTCATATGTTTTTGTCTCCAGGCCCAGAACAGAAGGCTAGAAAGGAAATTAGAAAAAAAAATGCTGAAAGAAGGCAACAGCCAACCAATACTTTATTCCAGATATTTGGAATTAAACCTTACCTCAAAGGAAACTAACGTTTATCAAATAATGAATATTCTTTTATCACTCCTAAGTCAGGCTCATCCTCCTCATATGCCATATGGTCACAAAAAATAAACCCCCCAAGCAGGAGTTTATTTGTTCCTGGACTTCAGCAATTATATTTTGGAGCAACAGCGTTACATCTGAATTGGGCCAGTATGTAATTTGGAATCAATAAGTTTTTAGACTAGGTAGGAATAGAACTTCAACACTTAGCACTAGCTTTTTGACAATTGGCTTAATGCTACTTCACTTAATGTTATTTCTGTGTGCAACGTCTGTGATGATTCTAGGAAAAAAAATAGTTTAACTAGGTTTTACTTTTAGCTGACATATTTTTGCTGTGCTAATGTAATGTATTCTGGATCATATTATTGCATGACAGCCTTAGTATAAACGGTGGGGCAAAGAGAAAATCATTGACATTTAGTCTGCAGTGAAAAATTTCAGTAGAAAATAACCTTAACTTAGGGAAATGAAGATCAGGGCATATGGAATACTGAATAGTTATTCAACTGCAAAGTGCTGTACTCTGTTGCCTAATCATTGAGCGTGATACCGCCCAAAAGACATATCCTTTTTGTCATAAGTAAGTTTCAGAAACACTGAATGACACATATCACTGCACATATGAAAGGAAAGTACTGTTCCTCGAAATGAAGAGGATATAATAAGGTATAGGATTCATGTTGTTAAAAGCTATAAGCAAGGGCTCAGTTTTAGACTGTGGCTACTCTCCAATCTGATTTGACTTATCTCTTTTTGAAAAATGGCTATCAGGAGAATTGGAATCTAAAATCTAAGAGTTATTTCTACTTTATACAGGTAGGCCTCGACTTACGACCACAATTGAGCCCAAAAGTTCTGTTCCTAAGAGAAACATTTGCTAAGTGTCCCTTGCCCCATTTTACAATCTTTCTTGCCACATTTGTTAGGGGAATCCATGCAGTTGCTAAATTAGTCACAGGTTTGTTAAGTGAATCTGGCTTCCCCATTGACTTCGCTTGTCAGAAGGTTACAAAAGGGGATCACATGACCCTGGGACACTGCAAACGTCATAAAGATGAGTCAGATGCCAAGCATCTGAATTTTAATCGTGTGACCATGGGATGCTGCAACAGTCATGAGCATGAAAAATGGTCATAAGTCATTTTTTTCAGTGCCACTTTCACTTTGAATGGTCACTGACCAATCTGTTGTAAGTTGAGTTCAGAGTACCAATATTCTGTTTCTAGATCTTTTGGAATCTTAGAAAGGAATTGTGATGAGGAAGCTAACCAAATTAACCAAAAATTAACATTATGGTTTTCCAAACAACTCTATGAAGCAGAATCAGGTGGCTATGGAACAGCTGAGCTGAGATGTCCTTCTTATCCTTCTAGAAAGAAAGGCCTACATACCAAGTATTCATTGGAACCATCTGCACAGTAGTTGTGTCAATCACTTTCTTGGCCCTTTTCAAGATACGAACAAAATGTTATCAGCAAGGATTGTTTCCACCTAGATGAAAGAGACAGAACAAAGAGTCCTCTCTTTCCCCCCACACCACCACCACCAAAATGGCTCACAAGAGAAGCCATGTCCTCTCTTTTCCTAACTGATCAGCAGATTCTTCCTTTTTGTATTGGAAAACCTCACCATTGTCCAGCCAGCCTCTGCCTTGCCATCAGTCTTGTCTAACAAGATGCTTGATTTAGTCAAACTGCAAGGGAGAATAACAGTGCTTTGCCAGCAAAGCCAGTGCACCAAAGAAAACGATCCCCATTTCCCCCTTCCCCGCATTCGATGCTTTGGGAAACCATCAGTTATGAGATGACAGATTCTTCATGCCTTTCTCTTTGCCAAGACAGTGATAACAATTAAGCATCCTCAGGTGCAGTAAGATGAGATTTCCTCATCTGCTCCCTTCTCTAAGTGTCGGGCCACAGACCTAGTTGACTCCAGTGCACATGCTAGCTAAGGGTCATTGCAAGTATAGTTCAATAAATTTGGAAACTACCAGGTTGGGAAAGGTTGAGACAGTTTTTTATCTATGCTTAACAATCTACAGTCAGTGTTTCAGGTCAACTGTGAAGTTTATTAAAGAAGGTTTAGGTTAGCTCTGTTGTTACCACATTTAATATCAATTCACACATTCCAGTTATTCATACTTACATTATTTTGTTCTAGTCCATTGTAAAAAAAAAGGTAAAGGAATCCCTGCAGATTTTACTCCGCTAATTGTTGCTGACTATAGGGTGGGACTCTTCTCTGTTTCAAGGCCATTGAGCCAGCGTTGTCCAAAAATATTTCCGTGGTCATATGGCCAGCATGACATCATGGAATGCTGTTATCTTTCCACCATAGAGGAACTTATTTATCTACTTCAAACTAATAGGTTGGCAGGAGCTGGAGCGAGGACAGAATTCACCCCTTCACATGGCACTCAGATCTCGAACCTGGGCTGCCAGCTTTCCAGATGACAAGCTAATAAGCCTACCTAGAGTCTTAACTGCTGAGCCTCCTAGTGCATTGTAAGATTTTTGATGATAATGATGATGGTGGTGGTGATGAAAGCTGGCTAAAACTTTAATACAGATGTTTTAAACTACTGTGAGTTTCTGGAGCTCCCTACTTGGTTCCCTACTTAAGAAAATTAACATTCCTAAATTCAAACCATATAGGCATAACTATCAACAAGTCATTTTTAATCCAACAGTAACTGCAGAAAATATCAAGAATTAGTACATCATAATATGTCATTTTCCTTCCACTACAGTCTCTCCCACTCACATACACATGTGCTTTTTGTTGCGAAAGGACGATCCATTGCAAACAGCCCAAATCCTACTATTTTCCATAGCAATGACAGCTCCAATTTTTGCATTAAAAAATAGGAGAAAAGACATAATGGTAAGCCATGTCTTTCAATTAATAAATAGTCTGAACTAAAATAAGTGAGGGAATGAGTGGTGTCATATAGATTACAGTGTTTTGTAATTTATATAGTAAAAATAAGGTTGACATTTAAAATACATACAAATGCACTTATTTCTAAAACAACCACTTGAATGGTATTAGAATTGATATATTGAAGGATGCCCTTATCATCTTCGGTTGCCAGGGCAGATCAAGCGACTATTCAACATACAACATGCTAATCCTTTTTCACATGTTCTGAGTAGCGAAAGATTGTCCCATAAACAACTGTGTGTAATCAAGTCTACAACCCAAATTGCTCTAATAACTGGTTGCCAAGCACCCAAAATGCAACCACATGATTGCGCTGTATATGTTTGTGTGTGTGATTGTTGCAACTCTGGATTGTAAGTAGCTCTGGGGAGATCCATCATAACTTTGAATAGTTGCTAAGTGATTCATTGTTAAGAGAGGACTATCTTTAGTTGCTACAAGGAAATAACCCCATACTTGTATCTTGTCCTCTCTCTGTTAGAGGTAGTCCTTGGTTTATTTATTTATTTATTTTATTTTATTAGATTTATACCCCACCTCTCTTCTCTGGTCAAGGGGAACTTGACCACAATTGAGCCCAAAATTTCTGTTGCTAAGCGTGACAGTTGTTAATTGAGTTTTGCCTCATTTTACAGCCTTTCTTGCCATCAGTTGTTAAGTTACACAGTTCTAAAGTGAATTTGTCTTTCCCATTGATTTTGCTTGACAGGACGTGGCAAAAAGTAATCACATGAGCACAGGACCCTACAGTCATCATAAATATGAACCAGTGGCCAAGCATCTGAATTTTGATCACATGACTCTGGGGATACTGCAATGGTCAGTGTAAGTGTGAAAAATGGTCACAAGTCACTTTTTTTCAGTGCCTTTGTAACTTCAAATAATCACTAAATTAATGATTGTAAGTCAAGGACTACCTGTTGTGGCTCCGGCCCCTAGTGTACTCTACCCTTGGATGAGGACTTCGAGGATGATGGAGAGGAACTGACAAGACCTCCCTCTCTGGTCCCTCCTCTCTGGGAAGGCCTCCTTCTCCATCAGAAGGCTGACAATAACAGCCTGTTATCAGCCAAGCTGGGAGTGAGCCAGAACAGCAGGTGGAGAGTAATAACAGCGGGAAGGAATCATGGCTAGATCCTAGGAAAAGACGTAAGGATAAATGCTTGCAACAATGTAGTAGGAGGAGGAGGGACCATGAGTAGCTGAATCACTGATTGGGCCTACAAGGTACAAAAAGGGGGGTGGTTGCTCTAAGAATTCTGTGACAAACAATAACAAAACTCTGGTCATGTTTCTGGACTTTGGCTCTGAAACTCTGTTGGATTGTTAAAACCTGGCTTAGAACCTCTCAAATTGGACCCTTTTGGCTTTTGGCATCTGACTATCCTTTTGCAAATCTGTTTCTGTTTTTGGACTTTACTTTCAGAATAATTGGATAATTGCTTGGATTTATCTTGTTTCCACAGACACAGAGGTAATGGGACTTTGCCTGACTGTTTTGTGTGTAACTGCCAAGTACTTATCAAAAAAGGGCAATTACTAAAGACTAGAGTGTTAACTTTTTCATAGTGGTGTCTGTTTGTTCGTCTGTTCTTGCTGGAGGGGTGGAACAGAACACTACCTGTACTGGGGAGAAAGAATGCATAGTTCAGCAATTCATGTTAATCCCCTGTCCATTCAAGAGCTTTGAATTATGTATGATTTCCTCTGTAGTTCTTTTATATTAAAGAACCTGTTGCCCTTTAGAGGTTGATGATTATAACTCCCAGGGTCTTTTGCCAATAGCTGTTCTGAGGACAAGTTTTCCACTCTACAGCAAAGTCCAACTGAGAACAAGAGGGAGAAAGAAACTGACTACTGAATAAGGATATGTACAAGGACTCCAGGATCTGCGAGGTCCTGACTGATATATTGTGTATTTTCTTCCTTCTCTTTCTTTTTATCTCTGCCCACAACCCCTTTTCCATCCCATCTGAAGATGTCCATTTTTGGGTAAGGAGTTATATGAATAAACTCTTTGCATATTGCAATCTTTCTAATGGTCTTTTGGAGAATGGGTATTAATTGCATTTTGGCAATTTTCCTTCCTTCTTCCTACTGATGTGGAGTTGTCTATTATTGTGAAAGCTTTGTTGTGGACTGTTTTCCTCAAATATGAAATCTTCAAACAATTAAAAAAAAACTCTCCGGAGTGTTTTGATTCCATTTACCCCCCTCCAGCTATTTTTAAAATGTATTTTAAGTCTTGTTATGATCAAAAATTTTCATCTGCATAATAAAGGTCTAGAAACTTATTCCTAAAATAGAGCAAAAAAACCCTTTAAAACATTACACTAATAACTTTTATCTTCTATCCTGCTCACAATTGGCAGTGCTAGATTTGCAACTCATGACATGAATGATCGATTTTTCATACTTTGTTCCAAATTAACTTCATGCTGTTAAGCGGGATCAATAAAAATCAGGTGCCCTCAAAGAGGTAAATCCCAGGAACTTTGTCAATAATAAGCTCAAAATATTTCTACTCCATCTGATTGCATTTTGTTTTGACATTTTCAATGTGGACAACATTTATCACAAGCACTGTTTTTATGAATTTTTCATTTGGGATTATAAGGAAAAACAGGAAGCTTTGAAGAATTCTTTGATGATCGATAAAAGAATTGGTATTCAAAATAACAAAACAAAGCAAAAAAAAAAAAAATTCTTAATGCCCCTGGGGAAATCCTGTGACATTTCTACTGACAAGCACTGAAGTAATTGCCTTTGTAGCTTTCCAGCACGAAGGCAATTTGCCACTTCATTCTCAATTTGATTGATGTGAATGGAGTCTTACCATTTCTGCCAACTGTTATGATTGTTAAATTGTGACCTCTTGGCTGATTCCGAACTTCTTTCAAAAGAAAACTCTAATATGCATGACAAAATGTTTATTCAACAACATGACATTTAGAATCTCTGAAAGAAAACCCCTGTTTTTTGCAAAAGTCCCCAAGTTATCAGGAGTGGTGAGGATGTCCTCTTCCATCTTTGAATGAAATAAAAATCAGCGCCCAGTTTATAGAGAAAGTATTTTATTACTAGAGTTGCATGCATTTAAAGGTAGCTAAGCAAGAAGGAAGGAAGGTCCTGTGCTCCGCTTCATGAAGTCCCCTTTGTGGGCTTTAAACCTTCGAAAGTGTTATCTTATAGCACAGCTAAGTATTGTAGTTTCTGCAGTACTTGGTTGTGTTGTGCTGCAAGATAACATTTTAGAAGTTTTAAAACCCACAAGGTGGTTATTACTTCATAAAGTGGAATAGCAAACTCAACATATCACTGCTTCATTCTACTGCAGTGCAGAACCTCCTATCCACATTTGCAACCTATTTTTTAAAGAAGTCCATCCTAGCTAAAGTGAACTGAAGAAAGTGTCCTTTCTGATTCATTCATAGTTCACAATCACAAATCAAGAAAAATGGACCTCACTGTTAACGCTTAGAAAGCAACTTTTATTAAATAGGCATCCTAAATGAAGTCCTTTCTTCCTTGTTTAATGATTCACATATTTGGTTATGGTTCAAGCAGGCCCACCTGGATTTCATAGCTAAGTAAAGGAGCCTGTGACATCTTATTTTAAACCATATTGTCTCTCTCTCTCTCTCCCTCTCTCTTTCTCTCTTCCCCCTTCCCTCTCTCTTGTTTCTAGGCTTATACAATATGTATTTTTCAGTAAATTTGCCACAACTTTATTCAAGACCCTTTTCTCCTTCCATTCCTAGAAACATTCTAACTTACATTTATTTGCAGGAATGTTTCAGAGTCAAATAAAACCTTTATTATAGTCATTGAGCAGCATAAGGAGAGTGGCTACAGTCATTTTAAAACCACAAAAAATACATAAAGGACTAAAAATATAAAAAGCTAGGTAATATCAAAGTATATGTATTAAAACAAAAAGTTTGTATAAAGAAAAGCTTTAAATAATCTAAAAGGCATGATAGGAGGATTAGATGTGTATTGGGAAGTTTAAAGATTAGGATGTGGAAAACTTTATCAAATTACAAAGCACTCGACTATGAAGAATAGATGCTCATTGTAGCTGAAGTCATCCAATGATTTTTCAGTGCTGTGGGCAGAACTTGTCAACATTGCATATTGTAGCAGGGCTGACAAGAAGTGTAGAAATGTCCTGTTTGCCCTGTGTATTTATGCAGTAATGGTGAGATGAGACTAGAACAAATGTCTCTATAATGCAGGCAATGGAGAAGCACATGTTCTGTTGTCTCAGAGTGTCCAGAGTCATAGGGACATTGTCTCTCTGGGTAAGGAATCTTTCTGTATTGGCCTTCAAGAAGAGCTGGGAGGAGGACATGATGTCATATCTTCTGGTGTTTAGGTACTTCAAGTTTAGTTTAGTATCCCATAGGGGAGGCAGAGTACCTATTGGATTCTCTGGTAAAAAAAGTTGAGGTCCTGGCTAGATCCCATTGGCACTCTGTGGCTACTACATATAGTTTAATGAGTGGGCTGGTCATATCTCTACTGAGTAGAAGACCTAGAAAGAACACTAAGGGTGAGATTTTAGTTGCCCTTGCCAGTTCCTATGTGGATTGAAAATCATCACACAGTTAATGGGGCAAGACTGAGGGGAAAATAATCTGAGCCAGTTTACTAATAAGTTTACTAATTCCCATTTGAAAAAGGCACTGTCCGGGCCACTTTGGTTCTGCATATAAGAAAAATGTTTCCTATTAATATCCCAATTTGGTGCAGCAGTACAGAAAAAAAATAATAAACAAAGACACTCATATGTTAGAAACAACTAATTTGCAGAGAAATGTAAAAGACAGGGGATAAGAAACAGGAGAGCTTAGCTTCTGCAAGTCAAGACTCAGGAAGGATTTTAGATATAGGATTTCAAACATGGCAATTTGTTCTCAGATTATAACAGCAACACCAACCTGTTGGCTTTCCTGGAAATATTTTTCTATCGCTTCTAAGACCGACAGTGTCCTTTTCTAGATGATAACGCTTGTGCTTTGCTTCTTCACACAATGAATTGGCAACGATTAAAAGCAAAAAAGCTTTCTTTCCATGGACCATTGTTGAATTAAAAAAATTAAATGCACCATATACAGTATATGAGCACTCTTAACATCATTACAAATTTACATATTGCCCTTTCTTCAGATTTTCTTCTGTAAATAACCACCATTAAAATATTTGAAATCATTCAGACATTATGGTTTCTGAATTGTTATGTAATGTATTACCACATTTAAAAATAAACAAAGATCTTTTCCACACAGGATACCACTGAATTAGGTCTTATATTTGGGTTTTGCAATTCTTCTAGCTACAGCTTCTTTAACTTTCTTTTGATGTCAGAAAAAGGGCAGCTGCATATCATCGTGGGGTACTTATAGTCATTACTTGTTAATATTCTATAATGATAATTAGTTCAGTCATCAACATATCTCTTCCCATTAAAGAGGGATGCAAGATAAAAGAAAATTGAAATAATTTTATTGTCTTGGAAGTTCAATCCAGTCTGTTAAAATCAAGGGGTATTTTACTAATTGATTTCAATGAATGGGCATTGCACCTTTTCATTTTCTCATGGGAAAAATCACAACTTTGCTTAAAACGTAGTAAAGGACAACTAGCATCAAGCAATCTGATGTTTGCAGGTCTCACTTAGTTTCTGTTCAAGGCATCCACATCATTATTGAAACAGTCTTGTTTTGTCTCCCGGGGCACAAAAGTAACTGCCCCCCAGATACACACACATACACACACATACACACACATGCTAATTGCCACATCAAATGACCAAAAATAGCCTAGTGGAAACCTTCAGATAGCTGTGAAAAAATTCAGGCCATCCATAAATGCTGGGTAACCTTTGGGGGAAATTTCCCATCCCAGATTAGGTTACTTTGGTTTGAGGATGGGGGTGGAGTGGGGTGGGTTATCACACAGGAAGAGTCTGGACGCAGATTAGTTCTGCACCATTGCAATTTTGTAATGCCAGCTTCATCCTCAGGCTTCAACAACACCTTTATTGTATTTTTTTCCATGATGGCCAAGAACACTGGCCGGCTTCTGAGACAAAGAGGAAAGCAAAGAATCTAGTGTGTTGCTAAAGTGTAGCTTCCCTTGCTTTGGTCATGCACCAGTGACGTGAGTGCCAGGGCTCGGATTCTGAACTCACAGAGAGCCAGAGAAAAAAGGCAAGCATTTTCGGCTTGTTCAAAGGCCTCTACTTTGTAAGGGGAACACTAAAGTGGCATAGTCTATATACCTACCAAAGCATGTCAGGAGTCAAAAAAATCTTAGTGGCCTCCTTTGTAGTGACTGCTATTCAGACTGTTTTCCAGACTTGCTGTACAATTCTTACTGCTCTGAACTTGTCTTTTGTCAGGACGACCTATCAGCTCAACTAGCAAATGTCCAATTTGGGTCACGACCTAGTGCCTTCAAACTGTTCAGATATAAGTAACCAATCTCTTATCCTTGTCATTTGCTCTTCCTTTCATGAGAAACCCCAAAGTTAGATCTTTTTAGTAGGCACTACTGAGCCTTCCTTTTTTAGCAGTGACCCATGGAAGTGAACTCCAGTGTTCACAGGTAAGTCAAGCTATTAGGATCAACTAGGGTTTGAAGAGAGTTGTCTATAAGAACTGTCTATTGTTGCAGTAATTTTTTCCATCCATGACTCTTTGGAATAATTCTTTTTGAGATCAATGGCATGCTATTTATAATATTTACTTTAGTCATGTCCTGCCTTTATTCAGAAAACCAAGAAATTTTACACAGCGTTCTTCCTCCAGTTTTTCTCCACAGTGTCTGAGCCTACTACTCACTCATTATTTATTATTTATTTATTTATTTGATTTGATTTAAATCCCACCTTTCTTCACCCAATTTGGGGAACTCAAGGAGGCCAAAACAATACAATAAAATACAATGTCCTAATTACAATAAAAATTCAAAAAAACAATCACTCACACACTCATACACGGGGCAGGGGGACAGATGGTCAAGTCCACGCTTGCCGGCAAAGCCAGGTCTTTACGGCCTTGTGGAAGATAGGCAAGCTAGAGGTGGTTCTAATCTCCGCGGGGAGCGCATTCCAGAGGGACAGATTGTACTTATGTTTAAGTACAATCTTATGCACTACAGTCTGGATTCATAGTAGACAAGGGTAATAAAACCCTCCCAAAATACACTATTTGAAAGAGAGGTGTTGCCTTTCCAGGCATACAGAGACATGCATGTTTGTCATATGACTTCAACGTCATGTCATGACACCTTGCTATAAACATGCCACTGTAAAGTACAGATTAGATTGAGTATTAAACCACGGAAACAATGCTTTATAATAGAGACATATCACCCTCCTTAGGAGAATGGCAGGGTCAAAGGCTCACCTTTTCTTTAGCATTTGGTGGGAGAGGATTGTTGGAAGGACTTATGAGCTTCTCAGTTTAACAGAGTTGGAAGGGACCTTGCAGGTCATCTAGTGCAGCCCAGGGATGGGTTGCTACCAGTTCGGCCTGGTTTGAGCGAACCATTTGTTAAGGTCAGGCCAGTTGTAGCAAACAGGTTCAGTCAGTTTTTGAAAAAAAAATGTTTTGGACCTTCCACCCGCCCACACTCTATAGCTTCCTTTAATCGCTCTGTTTACAGCACAGCTGATCCGCATGGCAGCGTGCCCAAGCCGTTTTTCCACCTAGGGGCTTCTGCAGAACATTATAACTGATAACGTGTGGGCAGGTGGGAGGGGCCAAAAAAGTTTTTTTCCCAATTTTTCCAATTTATTATTTTTTTTTACAAGAAACAACTGAACTGGTTGTTACACTGGTTGAAACCCATCCCTGATCTGACCCCTTGCCCAAGCAGGAGAGAGAAATATCTGCCACTACCTAGGATAGGGTGAAAGACTCTAGGGTGAAATTCTCTAGGGTGAAAATATGAAATGGTCATCTCTATCCAACTTCTGAGTAAGAATAATTTAGAGGAAATGGTTTGTATGTGGGTCTGACTGGAACTATGGACAACGACTGCAAAAGGGTGTGTTGGAGGTAGAAGCATCTTCCTCTTTTGGTCTCCCATTTAAGGGACTTAAACATGAGCATGAGTGCAATTGAGTCTTCCTGTTCTCACTCTTGCCCTTCAAATCCTGGGGGGTGGGGAGGCAAAATGGTCCCAATTGGCCCAGGAAATAGTGATTTTGAGACAGTTGTATGGTGGGATTACTATCAGTCATCACTACAGCAACAAATATTTTGGATGTGTTTATGTCACCATTTTCAGTAAAATACCTAGGCTAGGCTAATGCCTATGAGGAATTTAATTATTATATATATGATCAAGAGTTCTCTGTTGTAGACTGCATGCCTTACCAAAAAAAGAAGCAATAATAAAGCGTTTGCTTACAAGGCCATCTTTACATCCATTTGCTTTAATAAAATTTACTTGGTACCCTGTTTCCCCGAAAATATGATCTATCCTGAAAGTAAGTCTTAGCTTGATTTTTACACATGCTCCCAATATAAGCCCTATCCCAAAATAAGCCCTAATTAAGATCCCAACCACTCCAGAGTGCATGGGTAAAAATTGAGCTAGGGTGGGGATGGCAAGGTGGAGCTGCCCTACTCCTTACCTTTGGACAGTTATAGCCAGGCCTTGCACACCTGCCTTGCCGTCCCATTTCTTCTGCAGCCAGCAAGGCTGGCAAGGCTTTCCTGAAGGCCTCTGTGGCTGGTAAAAAAGCTCCAGATTGATCCGGAGCTCTGTTATCTGCTGCAGAGGCCT
>JANHGC010001424.1:170303-183181 GCA_027560395.1 Boaedon fuliginosus | reverse complement strand
TTCTTCTTCTTCTTCTTCTTCTTCTTCTTCTTCTTCTTCTTCTTCTTCTTCTTCTTCTTCTTCTTCTTCTTCTATAATGAGACTATTTCACACAACAAAAGTGCATCGTTGAACTTTCTAAAAATAATCAAATATTAGCAGTAATTGAGTACAAAGTAATAATACATGCTTAGCTGTTTCTGCTCCTTGGGGACAGTGGAAGAGTTTAAGCGCCAGCAAGATGTGGAAAGTGATCACATATTCGTGCCTTTTTTTTTTTAATCCCAAAGACTAAAGAGCAGTCCCCAGGGAAGGTGCATTGAAATCAATGGCAATGGATGTGAGCATTTTCCTATAGATGAGGAAAACAAAATGCTGTGGGAATTTATTTTCATCTGTATTTCATTAGACTTTCAAACTTTTCTTCTAGATAACATGAAAATACAAATTAATGAGTTGGTGTCTATAAATATGTCTCTGTTGTGATTTTATACTGCTCATTATATTTCAAAGAAGATAAAAAGTATTTGTATAAACTTGTTATACCACAAAAACTATAGTATGTAAGTTCCTGAGTTGTACCACTTCAGACTGTAGATGTCTCCCCATGCAAAATAATTCCTTCATAAAAAACAGAAAAGAAACATGTTACAGATGTGTTTTCCTAGCGAATGATATTGCAGGGGGGAGCTGTTCAGTCATAGGTTAGCACTAGAGTGAGACCTGTATTAAATGTGAATGTTGGTGGCTTTGTCTTTTAAGCATGGAATTTGTCTGTTACAACAGCACCTAAATCTTCCTTCCATATTATAGGTCAGTTTCAACTCTTTTTTCTTACAGGAACTTAGATGGACTGGAGCATTGCAATTCCCAAACAAATTAAGCAATCCGCTTAACAAATTAAGATTTAGTCCAGATAAGGGAGTCCTATGGAACCATAAACAAACTAATCCAAGGTTTGATTGAGAATACAATTTGTTCTTTGGATGGAGCAGTTATCCCTCTGCTGGAAAAGATACAAAGTTTAGCATGCATTTGGTTTGGAGCTGTTCTTGTATGTTCAAATGTTGTGAGGGTATCATTATCTAGTTTCATCTAATGTTCTTGCTGGAGGTTTTCAGTGAATATACTGTCAAGAAAAATATTATTGCTGTACCATTTATATAAAATTACTATTAAGATTAAAGATGGCAGATAAATTATAGGAATGACAGTTGAAAAGAATCAGCTGACAGATAATGACTAAACTCTTGACCAATCACATCGGTTCATTAAGCCATCACCACAGGGTGGAAATGTTTAAACATTCATTTTCTTTAACATATACAGTATATATGTACCTGGACTGATTCATATCTTGATCACTTATCCTCTAGACCAATGCTCTGCCCAACCTTTAGGATGCCAAGGACCAATTCCATGGGGCACAGTTTTTCAGCAGACCAGGAAGGCATGGTTTTATGTACTGCCTGGATCACATGCATGCACAGTTGGGGTTTAATTTGCTCCCTAGTGTGACCAATTTGCTCTCCTGGTGGGCCACAGACTGCTGCCAGTCTGTGAACTGGGGGTTAGGGACCCTTAATCTAGATTATTCTATCATGCTTTGTTTGTAGGGTTACAAGATACCACCTGTCCTTGATTGGGCAGGCACAGCTTTACAATTACCTTAAATATTATCCAGCTTTCTGAGTAACTTGTTTTTTTTTAATTAAACTATTTTCATAACATAGTCATTCAAATCTTCAGTAAGTGTGATCTTGTAAATGGTTTGCTTCTTTCTTTCCCTTGTCTTTCAATAGACCTGACAGCCTAGACTTACATTATTTAATTTATTTCCTGATACCAGCAATCAACTTCAATCCACTGCCACTTTAAATCTATCATCACTGAAGGCCGCAGATTACATACCCCATATATTTCTCTTTTTTACAGTACTTTTTATTGACATTTTAGGAGTAATCAAAAATAAAACAAAATGAAATTAGAAAAGAAAGGAGAAGGAGAAGGGATAGAAAGTGCATAAAATAAAAGAGAAAGAGGGGAAAAAACAAAAAAAAAGATATTTAAAGAAGCAACTTCTGATCAGAGTAGTTACAAGCAAATTTAGTATTTTTCCTCCCTCTTTGAAGTTATGTCACATTATCTAGAAGACTTCTTCCCATATCTCAAACCTTTCCCATCAGTAAATCCAAAAATCATTAAGACTTCCATCTAATTTTAGCAAAAAGTCCATAAAGGGTTCCTACTATTTTATAAGAATATATATTACCTTATTCCTGATCAAGCAAGGCAAATGTTACTGTCTTTTATTTTGTGCAATAGTTTGACATTCTTATTCCTGAATTTGACATTAAGATGGTATGGTAAGGCTAGTCTTCATCCATCTCTTCTTCCTCCCATCCTTTAAAAAAAAACTTTTAACAGGTCTCTCTTTTAAGTCCTATATAGGAAATTTTTTCTGTTTTCTGTTTTATTTTCTACAACTTCTATTTTGTTTTCCAAGATTTCTACTTTGATTTTAATTTGGTTTGCCATTCTATTCAGTCAACGTAGATATTCTTCCATGTCATCTTTTGACTCTCCTTTGAGATCTCTTTTAAATGATTAGTTCACCTAAGCAGATATTGATGTTGTTACTGCAGCTGTAAATTTCTTTCCCAGTTCCTTGAACATCCTTTTTAAATGTCTCAAATGAATTATCTTTGTCCATCATTTCATAAAGTTCACTGTTTTTCTAGTTAAAAGCTATTTCATCAAACACAAAATAAGAAAACTTTTTTTTTATTTTTCCACCATTATTTGCTTCCTTCTGGTACTCCACATTGTTTTAGAGACCTAATTCTGGGTCTTTATAGGCTCCACTGGAATTGTGAGCTTCTTGTCATTCCTGTGTCTCCCAACACTCATAAATTGGGCATGTTGCACATAAATCGACTGCAATCCATGATATCCTTGTAAGGAGTAGCCATCTGGAACACAAGTGGGCAATCTCTCAGTCTCTCCTTGTTTGGAGAGGCTCCATTGGTCTTGGCTTGTCACCCAGCCATCGGTCTTCACCACAGCATAGCATTCACTCCTTCAGAGACATCATAATCCACCATTGCAATGCTGGAAAAATTATTTCTGTGTACAATCTCTCTCTCTCTCTCTCTCCCTTTCCATCTCTCTCTGTATGTATATATACAGTTTTTTGCTGTAATTTTTGTTGCAGATGCCATGAAAATTAAACAGTGTGTCCCTCTTTTCACCATTTGTCCTTCTATCCAATTAACCTTGTCTTCTTTTGCCTATTCAGATATCTGGTAATCAGGGGTGGGCTTCAGCCAGTTCATGCTGGTTCAGCCGAACCGGATGTTAATTTTACATCTGGTTCAGAGAACTGGTAGTTCGATGACTGGCTGGCCAAGTCCACCCTGTCCCTCCCAGGAGTCCCGTGGCCTGTTTTGGATTGCAGGTAAGTGCAGGTCCTGTGCGGAGGCTCAGGGTGGGTGAAAAATGTGCCTTCCAGAGGCTCCAGAAGGCCAGAAATGGAAACAGGCCTGTTTCTGGCCTCTGGAGAGCCTCCGGAGCTTAGGGAGGGTGAAAAATGGGCCTTCTGGAGCCCAGGGAGGGTGAAAACGGCTCCCCTGCGACCTGTTTTCACTTTCAAGGTGGTGCAGGAGGCCGATTAGGCCATGTCCACCATGGTTACGCCCACCCAGCAACTGAGCAGAGAACTGGTTATTGAATTATTTGAAGCCCACCCCTTGCTGGTAATCCTTTCTGTGTGGAGTTTATCTTTAAAACTTTAAAACTTATCAAACATTCTAACTACAGCAAAATGGAGAACTACTGTTGATCATATGCTTATTGCATCACCATGATACAGTGGTTAGAATGCAGACTGTCGACAGCCTGGAGTTCAATTCTGACTGGCTGAAGGTTGATTCAGCCTTCCATCCTTCTGAGGTTAGTAAAATGAGGACCTAGATTATTGGGGGCAATATGCCGATTTTTGTAAACTGCTCAGAGAGTGCTGTAAAGCACTAAGGGATGATATATAAGTTCAAGTGCTACTACTAGTGCTATTGTATATCACCATTCTTCGGTAAACTTACCAGTTGTGGGATTCTTTTACACAAAACTGTTCATTCTTACATGAAGTGCCTAAATGGTCTGAGGCAAGGTATCTGATGAATCACCATTCCTGGTGTGAAGAAAGATGTCCGTGATTTCGGTTCATTAGCAGATGCCCTAATATACATCTCATATTTTAGAAACTTTGGCTTTATCAAGCCAAAACTAGGACCAGAGATCCCTTTTCTAATTACATTTCCAGGTCAGAGAAACTGTCTTGCTTCCTGTTTACCAGATGCTTCTGACTTAGGACTGTATGGATAACTGCTTATTGCTCCCTTCCCAGACCTACTCAGTGAGGCCAAGGGCCAAAATACTTTAACCAGTATAAGTCTCATAAATTCCAGGTAGGCAGATTCAGATCAAAACAGCAACAGACTAAACTAATGAAGATTCTGCAGCACTTGTCATTTAGCAAGAGCTTATGTGGAAGTTGTATCTGAAGATCAGACTGATCTTCAGCAACATCTTTCAAACTCTCTCTCTCCTGCTTAGCATCAGAAGTTAGCAGCTGCTAATTAGACCCTGTGGGTGGCCAGAACAGCTTGTTACACTTGGAAGTGCAATAGACAAGATAGCGGCAGGACATTGATACACAAAGAACAAGCGGATTCATGTAAATAACAGAACATAGCTTGGTCAACTGGCTACATAAAGCAAATCTTCATAGAGGTGGATAGGTTAAAACTATCTTTATACATCACTACCATTCCATGTATTGGACATAACAATATATTCATATGGAAGTAGCAAGCACTGGCTGAGTACTCAACATCAACAGGTCAATACTTGCTGCCAAGTACCCTAAAACAGGAGTCCTCAACCTGTGGGCATTGGCCCACTACCAGCCATGGCCTATTCGCAACCAGCCCCACTCACACGAGCGGCAGGCACCGGCGCTTGCATCCCCATTCATGTGACCGACAGATGCGCGTGCCCACCGCTCACACAAATAAAGCTGTATGTGTGTGCACACACACACACCTGCCCCTTGCACAAAACCATCCCCTCTTCCCTCTCCTTCCCCCACATGCCAGGCTATCAACCTGGAAAGGTTAGGGAACGTGCCCTAAAATATATTTGCCATGTATCGTATTGTTAAGAATACCAAAAATATAAAACTGATTACTATCCTAATCAAATCAAAACGTGAAGCTGTAGGAAAACATGCTGAAACACTTTCCTTCCTGTAAAGCTATCGTTCTCTTGCCAAATGGGATCTTTCTCGGTGCTTCCATGTTTGTTTTCAGTTACATGTTTTACAGATTAATTGGATAGCAGTAGTGAGTCAAGTCTCTCCCTAGCAACAATGTCTTTTTTTGTTGTTTGTTTCCCACAATTATGAGTGGGTGCTTCAATATTATTCCTAATTAATGCAAGTCTAGACCCATTGTGCAAGGAGTGGGATATATGTCACATGAAAAATGAGAGAAGATTCATTTGTTCCAAAAGCAAGCAGTGAGAGATTATATCCAATTCTGAATTATTGCTGGGGCAGGCAAAGTTGAGCTCCAGGATTTGCTAATATCTGCCCACACAATGTGCCCACTTTGTACCTCTTGAAAATGAGCTCATTCAGAATTTTAAAAGATGTCCCCAAAATAGGATATGCCACCTTAAGTAGCAAAAGCGTTTTTTGCAATCATTTTAGATTGACCATTGGATATGATCCAGAATGTACAGGATATTGAAATAAATCCTAAAATGTAGGACAAAACCTGTGCCAGTCAGGGTTAAGTTAAAACCATACAAGTCTGGGTACATTTACTTATTTATTAATAAAATTTATATGCCGCCCAATCCTGCAGGACTGGGTACATATTCTCTCTCTCTCTCTCTCTCGCTCTCTCTCTCTCTCTCTCTCTCTCTCTCTCTCTCTCTCTCTCTCTCTCTCTCTCCCCCCTCCCTCCCTCCCCACTTCCTATCTCCCTCTCCTTCTCCCTCTCCTCTTCCCTCCATGGTCCTCAGCAGACTGCTAGGTAAAGGTTATGTGAGAGTTACACTGGAAGCTAGACTTCCCAGAACAGGAATGGTAGTGATTTCTCAGCCAGGTCTGAGAAATTCAAAGCAAGATAGAGTATCTGTTAAGCCATGGGAAAGGTGGGGAAAGAAAACACAGGATTTAAATTGCCATGCTTATAAGAAGGAACTGCAGACTTGTATTGACAGAGAGCAATCAACTGTTTACAATGGCTTAATCCTAGTATGCAATAAAGATCCTTATTTAGCTTTGCTGTGTCTTTTGTCTGGGTGGTTTCTGCCAAATTTGAGCCAGGGAAACTGACAAGTGATCCCTTACCAGAAGACTGAATTGGTTGCCAGTCCAAGGACTTTAAGATCCTCCCCACATATTAAACAAATAAAAATGTATCCCTGAAACGAAGTAAGTAAATAGGAACTAAGTGAAGGACCCATGTTTTTTTAGGATTAGATGCATTTATGGCATCAAACTAGAAACTGGGAGGCAGTGAGTTCTAGTCCCTCCTTGGGCACAAAGTCGGCTGGATGATCTTGGGCTCATCAATTTCTTTCAGCTCTAGGAAGGAGGCAATGGCAAGCACTTCTGAAAATCCTTGCCAAGAAAATGGCAAAGATTTTTCCAGGTAGTTTCTGAGAATCGAACACAATTGAATGGAAGAAAAAAAAATTAACATCATAACTGACTGGTAACTTGGATCCTAAATTGAAAAGAGGCTCATGGATAATTTGTCTTGAACACAAGATAATTGTTCATTTAAAGAAAGCTGCCTTGCCTATCTTGGAAGAGTTGTCTTGCTTTTATTTTTTTAGGGATCTGGACTTTGCCAACTCTTGATTTACAAAATATGAATAGCTTGCTTGAAGGTCATATATCGTACCCTCATGGTTTCTCATTCTTTAATTATACTAATGGCGAATTGGAAAGGAACCTACTCTCTCATTACAATTTACAGCCAAACCATTTCCAACTGTGCCTCAATTAAATTTGCACTTAAATGAATTTCAAGAGAGCTCTGAGCAATGTTCTCACCATGGAGCATTGCTAATGAAGTCTCTACTTGGGGCTACCATATCTGGATTGCGAAAATCTGAACAACAAAGGTTTAATGCTACTGGGTCCCTTTGTTCTTATCTACCACTCAATTGAATGCTTGTAGCTGATATATGATAGTCCTAATTGATTCCTAAATTGGGATTGTATAATTAGTTGCTTTCCCAAGTTATCATTTCAAAGGGGCTTCAATCTGTGGCTTGTTCCACCATAGACAAGTAGTGCAAGTCAGAGGTGGTATTCAGCCAGTTCTGACAGGTTCAGGAGAACCAGTAGTGATAATTTTGAATGGTTCGGAGAACCGGTAAATACCATCTCTGATTTGCCCATCCCCGCCCCTTCCAGGAGTCTCCACGTGCCCCTATTTGGCTGCCAGAATGCTTCAGGGAGGTTTTCTAGGCGAAAAACAGGGCACTGGGGGTGCGATGGCCCACCCAGGAACATGACCACATAGCCACGCCCACAAGCCATGCCCACCAAGCCATGCCCACAGAACCCATAGTAAAAAAAAAATGAATCTTACATTGGTATAAGTACAACTGGAAAGCCAAATGGATCACTGAATGCCCAGACATAGGAAGACATATAAATGACCCTACAAAAAAGGTGCCAGGCTTTGAACTACTATGTCAGTAATGGACAATCATGAATAGGATTCACACCGCACATGGCACCCATCAGGACTTTCTATATAAATGGAGCATAGTATCCTCCCCTCAGTGTGAATACATGATTCTGTACTGGCTCCCAAACACAACAAACCCTCTGTAGTTAATTAAATGTTCCCTTTATTAGGAGCACTAGCAGCCCCAGAAAAAGTCTCTCTCTGACACACACAGCAGGTTAACAAGTCTGCCAGGTAGGGGGATCAATAGTTGTCTGCCACACCTATTCATCTCTGCCCCCTTCCTTTTATCCCCAGAGCTAGGGTTGGGCTTTGCTAGCAGTGGTGGCTCTTCTGTCCCAAGGACCGTCCACTGCTCTTCTCTCCTCTGCCTTCTGCACATCTGGCACTGGAACCAGCTGTTCCTCCTCTTCCTCATCATCCACCTCCAGACCTGGAGGCTGTTGATTCTCCATCTGACAGCTGATGGACAGCCCAGTCTCCGCCTTTATTTCTGACAGCTCCATTCTCTCTTCCCCGTCAGAGCTCTTAGATTGCCTTGATGCTGCCACTGACTCCCATGCCTCATCTGATTTGGCTGCTGGAGGGGCCAAACAGGTCCCATGTCAAAGTGTAGATCACATGTGTCTTTCTGTAAGCTGAGGGCATATACTAGTCCAGTATCTGACTTTTTAAAACATAAACTAGGTTATCTAGCTATTGTGCTTCAATGGTTAGATGGCCTAGACGTTGGCATTTAAACATAGATATTTCTAACATTTATATTTTATTGTGTTTTATTAATCTAGGTAAAATGTTAATATAAGTTGCTAATCCATGTATGATATGCCATTCACTGAATAAACAATAGAAGGTACAGCATGTTCTTCAAAAGAATTAACTCATTGTTCACTAGGAAGTCAAGATTTCTACATAAAAAAAAAGTTACCCCAACCTGAGATTGGCGTCATTCCCCTGGGTCCCCATGAGTATGAGCGACTTGCACATGTCTTTGCAAGTTGTACTGGTTTCCTTTTGGCTTAGCTGCTCCTCCAGAGGAAATAGAATAAAGATCCTATTTTGCAAAAATGTATTCTGGAGCTACAGGTGAAATAGTTTCTGGTCTCATTGTACCGTTCTGTTCCTCAAAATGCCTCCTCTCTCCTGATGTCAGGTAATTTCCTATTTTTTCCAGGCATTCTCAGAGGTAATTCTGCCACTCTTCTACATAGAGGCAGGTTGACTTTTAAAATCTCCTGGCAACAAGCAAATGCACCGCAGGAAGAACAAAAATGGGGGTGGCTGCCCTGTTGTTGTTTTTTACATCTTCCCATTGACCAGCTGCAGGGAGTACTGGTCAGCTCAGTGGGAGTATAAGCACGGCAATATAAGCCATGCAGCTGCACAAAAAATGCTGGACTCTTCAAGACTTCCATTATTTTGTATCTTTTAACGGTAACAAGAAAATGTGCAGAATTCTGTATGGGTTTCCTGTGCAAAGGGAAGATAAGAAAAGGGGATGACTCTTCAAATTGTGTTAAGTCTGGGCTTGTGCTTGTAACCAATGGGATTCTCGGTCTAGGGGTGATTGGCAGCTTTTCCAAAAGTACACAGGAAACAGGGAGAGCTCCTGGGATTTTCAACATACTCCCAAAATAGCCACTACTAAACTACTCCTTGCTGCTCTTCCAGCTGATGGGATCTTGTGGTTTCTTGTATGCCTATTTATATATATATATATATAAATAGGCTAAACTTTTATAATGTTCAACCCCTGATTTACTAGTATCACAGATGTTCCACAATACTTCTTGTTTACATTACGGCAAACATAATTAGGAATACTGCTTTTCATACTTCATAGTTTACTCTGAAGTATAAAAATAAAAAATATTTTAATAAATTATTATCAGTAGTAAAAGAATATTGGTATGGACCAGTTACAACATTGTGATTTCCCCCACTCCACTGTTGTTGACAAAGCCTTGTACTGGATGGAATTCATCTACCAGGAAAATGGCATCTTCCAGTAGAATAGCTTTTCCTGCCCAAATCTTCTGCAGTGGAATAGAAACTTTTATGACAGGTACAAAAGGAAAGTAGCATAAAAGAGAATCAAGACCCATTCTGTTGGAAGTTCAGTTATGCAATATTTAATGCAATTCAATTAACAGGTTGCCAATCTACATAGAGGAGAAAATCTCCGAGTCTTAAAAAAACTCAAACTTTCTACTTGAACTATAGGCATGCATGATACAAAAGAGATTTGCTTGCACAGCATTAAACGCATGGAAAATATGCCACTGCCAAAAAAGGGGGAAAGTCCATACCATTGATTGCTTTCATGATCTACAATGCTGCAGTCTGTTTGGTTCTTTCATGATGTTACATATTATTGATTTATGATCCTGAGAAATTACAGTATGAGTTAAGACAGTGAAGAGAAATGTTGCCAAATATGAGACTCATGTTCAAAACCCATTTTATTTATTCATTTATTTATTTATTCATTCATTCGTTTGTTTGTTTGTTTATTTATTTATTTATTCAATTTTTAAGACCATCCACTCACTATGATCAATTTAAACTGAAGACATTATAACATAAAAAAGAGGGCATATTTAGAGAAAAAATTATAAATGAACTACTAATTCATGCTAAAGTCTTGAGGTTCCAATTTTCAAAGGGTAGCGAGTGAGCATCTGTGGACTTGCAGCATGCTTAGAACTTTGGGTGGGGGTGGGGTGTCTAGAGAGACAAAGCAATAAATCTTAATTTACTTTGGAAAAAAGAGTAGGCAGGATTGACTGCCCAAGGTTTTTTCCCCTACCAGATCTAAAGGACATAACCTAAGGCAGGGGTCCCCCAACCCCTGAGCTGCAGCCCACTACCAGACCTTGAGCCCTTTGGCATGTCCCCACTTGCACGAGCAGAAAGCAAGGGTGTGCACGCATGCTCCATTTGGGCAAGCGGCAGGCAGAAATAGAGTTGCACACTCGCCCGCCGCTCTTGTGGAACTATCCATTCTCCCCCTCTTCCGGCCAGTGCACAAAGCCGGAAAGGATGGGGACAAAAGAACTCTGACCTAAGGCAACCTCAAACGCCTTGCCTATGGCCATAGTCCTTCCCAATTCATTTCAAAATCGTAAGTTTAAAATTCACAGAGGAAAAAAAGCATACAGAAATTCTTAACTGTAGGCAGTATTTGCTGAATGCAAAAAGGCTCTAAGTATTAGTTTGGTAGCAGGTTGTGTTCTTCTCAAGAGAGCGAGGGCAGCCCTTAGACCAAGACTAATAACTGAATTGAAGAAACTCTTCTTACTACTTTCAGACTACCAGATAGATTTTTAAAAATAGATTTGAAAAGAGGATGGGTTTTATCTTTGCCAGGTCTGATATATTAAATGGCTTCCTGTTTCCAGAATAAGTAAGCTATTGTAAAGAGGTGATATTTCACGAGGATATTATTGGCTGCCAACTGTTTGGACAAGTTGACTTTAAAAAAACAACACAGAGAATATTGCCTATCATAAACTTTAAACATTCTTGCAACAGACAACAACTCAGGGCAGGAAGGTGTTTAAGAAGCAACATAGATCTTACAAGTAAATGCATGAAACAAAGTCCACATAATTCTCTGATGAAAAACAGCCCTGAGAGGCTGAAAGGGAGAGAAGAAGAACACAAGAGAGAAGAGAGGCTGCATTTTCAAGTATTTTCCCCAACCCTCAAATAATCCCTCTGCAATTTCACCCTCGCTGAAAGCCAGATGGAAAGAACTGGTGCTAACCAAATCCCAGTGGTGTAATGTACACTAGGCTAGGAGTGATTTTGAGACATCCGATGGTGAAAGTATGAAGAAGGATTATCACCTCTCATGCTTTACTCTACAAGGTGATAGTGTTTTCCATGCTAAAAGAGACACCCCCAACTGGAGCTGTATTGCTTCCATTGGCATTTAAATGCTGCTTTGCCTCATTTTCTGTCACATCCACAGTTTACTTTCCTCCCCCAAATAATTCCTTATTTCTGATTAGCATCTCTGGGAGCCTAAATTTAGAAAATAAAGCAATTCTTCAGTCATTCTCAAACAGCAGAATAAACAGAGGGTAAATAACTCTGTTGCTATAATATTTGAGTTAATCCCAAGCATTGCTAGGATGTTTTCTACATCAGGAAACAAAGCTAGCCACCAGAAAGAAAAACTGACAGTCCTTAGTCTAGGGGACATTGTCCATTTTTCAGTGAAATCCACTTGCGTTTGATGTTTGCCTCTCATGCCTTCCTTCATCACATTGGCTTTGCTTTCTGGAAGTCGCTGAAATGGATCGAGAATAAACAAAAGGAAATACTAGTAGGCATAACCCAGAATTAAGCGAGGGCTCACAGCTGTCTTAATGTGCTCTTGGCCAGTCGTTAAAAAGCATGCCAATATAAATTGTGCTGCTCCAACTATCGAGCCCTATTCTCCCTCAGTAAGGCCAGTGACTGTTGCTGCCTCACAGTTTTGTGCAAGACAACTTAAAAGGAGTAATAGGTGGAGTCCTCCAGCTTTATTTACATTTCCCACCACCATCCAAGTATCAACTGCCAACAGGAAAAACAGCCACCAATTGTTCCTTTTTATATAGGAAGGGCTGGGTAAATGTAGGCAGGTGCTTGGTATGGATAGATTAGGCATAGGTTGCCTGAGTAACAGGTCACTGTTCTGGGTCTCTTTCTCTTTCTCTCTCTTTTTTTTTGTAAATCTTTTTATTATTTTCAACAAAGAAATAGAAAATTAAAAAAACATTCTGTGTGTCCAAACGTAGGTGCTTGGATTACAGCTATGTCCATCAATCATTTTTTATACATTTAATCAATCAACTCTTAATTTTATCATTTAAAAAAACAGATTTTGATAACTCATTCAATTCTTCAAGATTATCTAATTATTTATATGTTCCATTTCCTCTCCTTTCTCATTTCTACTTATTTAAAAAGAAAAAAAAAGAAAAAAAGACAGTACATATATATCCCATTATTGAACCATTTGTTAAAATATATTCTGCGTTCTCATTCCCTTATGTTTAACGTTTCTCATTCCCTTATGTTTAACATTTATTCATTTAACTATGCACAAGTATTGAAATTCTTAAGTTTATT